>JAUTYZ010000008.1:526751-542233 GCA_032273725.1 Panulirus interruptus | reverse complement strand
TTGTAACAAAACTGCCTTATCTTTGTTATGTAAGAATGAATTGATAGATCATTAAATTAATGAATTAATGATCACTATATAGAACAGAGATGTGCGTGAAACACTCCAACAATAAAGATACTGGCAGATCATGCTAAGACAGGAGGACACAGCCTTAACTCTTTAGACACGATCATCAATGCTGGTTGATAAATGCCTTAGAACAGTTGAGTGTGGTGGTTGAAATAGTCTACCTCCATCAAAAAAATGTTTCCCCTTACTGCAGCCATTTCCTGTTTTTTCTGAATTATGCAGTTAATGTTAGAACTTGGTAAGTGCTTCCTTCTCCAGACGCCCACGGTAAACAGAATAACAAAATACTCAGCAGTCAGCTGTATCCCATGCAGTCACAGTGCAGGCAGAGTTCAGAGTTTATATATCTTTCCTCTGCATTTTCACCTCAAATTGGGTAAGTTATAGATCTCATGACATTGTAATATGTTTTGTGAATATTTATTGTGTATAATTCTGCTCCGCACAAGAAATTATTTTGATGAGTTACATTGATTTGAAGAGATAAGAAGTGGCATCCCTTTAACCCTGCAGGCATCCCTTCAACTCTGATACTTCTGTTTAAAAGTTTTCTCCCATTCTTTTCAGGGCATGATTAGTGGGAAGAGGAAGAAAGTGCTGACAACAAAGGAGATTGGGCAGAAATTGACGTTGATGATGTCAGACTCGGAGGTGTTCCCTAGTATTATCACAAACAAACACCTCACTTATGATTTTGATTGTAGATTTTAATTTCCCATGGTTAATTAAAATGTTTATATTAGATTATGATGTTTTATTCATACCTGTAAAAAAATTCAAATAAGAAGTGGATAGAGCAAATGAACCTGGTAAAGCATACCAATTTTATGATAGATAAATTACTCTTCATTGCTTAATATGCTCTCAAATGGTTTTTTGCATTAGAAAAGTTGTTTTAAAAAAGTTCATAACAGTGTTTTCAGTTTTTGATGGCAAAATCACATCAATATTGTCCAAATGGTTGTGAAGTCATAATGCACAACCAAAAAGTTAAAAATGTTTAATCTCATTCATGCTAATTTCTTTTAATACAGTAATCCCTCGATATAACTGATTTCGGATTTAACGGACCGGGCAAATAATAATGCATTAATTAATAATTTAAAAAATTAAAAAAAATTAAAAATCTCAAATGCCGCACCATGCTCATTTCATATTGCACTTGTTTTTGGTAGCATAGGGTATACTCGCTTTGTTTCGGTCTCAGTCTGCCTCAAGCTATCGTGCAGTCAGGTTGTATACAGAGAATTGTGACTTTATTTATTAAATAATTTTGCAATCCTTACAATTCAAAATGGCATCAAGTGATAGAGGAGTTAAAAGAAAGCGTGTGAACTGTATATTGTATTACTGTATATTGTATCAAAAAATGGTTACATTCGATTTAATGGACTTTCGGCATTAACGGACACCCCCTCCTCCCATTAGTCCGTTAAATCGAGGGATTACTGTATCAGCTTATCTTCCTCTGCACCTAAGGAAAAAGTTATGGGTTCTTACACATTTATTACATGTAGCAAGTCTACCGTGGGGAGGTTGGAGTAATTTGGTAGATACGAGGTCCTAGGAAAAGGGTTAATTGTGAAAGAGTACTTAATGTGCATCAGTAGGTATGAGTGTTGCAAGTACATGCTTTCAAAATAATGATATGCATAAATATACATAATACAGACAAGGGAAGACAGGAAGGACAAAAGAATAATTGATATGTTTCTGGTAAGAAAGAATATAATGGGTAGTATGCATGTTATATGTGAGAGAATTAGGTGCAGGTTTGTCAGATCATATGATTAGTAATATGAAGGTTAGCCTTGATATGGGGAGTGATAGAGTGGAGACATACTGCATGTGTTAATGAATTTTAGTTTTTTAGTTGACTTTTCATCTCTTATTCTAACATATTTTCCAGATTTATGAGAGCAGTTAAGTTACATGACTTAGAACTTTTGTAAGTTGAACAACAGTGTGGTTATCAATTGGCAGTACAGTAATACCACAGTAATTGTTAGTAATGCTGTGCTATCCTTTAAAAGAACTAATGCTTAAAACCTTTTGCAGGTGGCAGGAAGGAGTCGAGTAGTGCCAATACCAAGTGCACAAAGTAACTATAAAGTGGGTCAAGCTGCCATGCCATCTTCATCCTGCGAGCTTCGTAGCGAAGGAGGCAGCCTTGAGAAGCACTCTGGTCATATTGGGTCAGGAGGTTAAAGAATACGAAGAGTGAGTCATTATGAAACAGGATGCATCTGGTCAAGAGAAAAATTAGTGTGGATGGTAACCAGAAAGTAGTTGGGTTCAGTCATTTTGATTTCATATAAATTCAAACGAGGTCTAAAAAGAATTTGAGCCAAAGACAACATTTAAGGTCATCGGATATAATGGGGTTGTTACAGGGTCATTGGAATTGATACAAAACATGGTTTTATGATTGGCAAATAGTAATATCAGATGTTTCATACATTTGATATAGCAATAATACCCAACAAAACCCAACCTCTGACCTCTACTCCTGACCTGATTTAACTGAAGAGTAGCACAAAAATTGCAATCAAAACAGCGCAAGAGAGGAAGGCTGCATAGATGGACTAAGAAGTGTTTGGTATACTGTACATGTGATATCCCCTAATCTTATAGTGGAAGTGACCTCAGTTAGAAAGTAACCTTTTGAATAAGAAATATCTAATTTTTTTTATAATAAACTAATCGGTTATGCAATCAGTGTGGTGATAGTGAATGCTGCTGAGATGAGCCCATGTATGTGATGGGATGAGCAACTGTGAGCCATGAATAGTTCTTTCATGGCTGCTTTTCTAAGAAAAGAAGCTTCAATGAAGTCTACTCATAGCTTATGATAGCTTATCTCTTTACATTGTTCCCAAGAAGTGGTTCAAGTTTATCCGCTACCTAACGCGTCCTCATGATGAACTTGCAAATGTTTGATAACCCCAAGGTCCTTCATCATGCCAGAGAGGCCAGTTTCCTCTCTGTTTAATCCCCTTTCTAGTCCCCTCTCAACGAGCCTGGTTACCCTGGGCCCCCGTTAGAGAGGAGATTAAAGGTACACAAACTCTCTGGCGTGTTCTCCTTCCGTCTGAACTTTATCCTGCCGCTTCCAAAGACCACAAGGTATCTGAGAGCGGTCCTTGAAAATCCATATCTTACAGCTCTGGTTCTCGGGTAATTCACGAGCTTCATGGGGTGTCATAAGAGCCAAAATCCTGTGTTCATTCAAGGGAAAAATTGCCTTACGGGAATTCCCTGAAGCTGATGTATGACCCAAAGTTCAGATCCCATATTAGGAGCATTCTAAGGTAGTGGATCCCATGTATGCCTTCCCCCAACTGCCCCGAGGCACCACCAGCATTTATTCCATGCCTATTTGAACCCCCTTAATATCTTCTATGAATTTTCTGCTCTCCTCTGTCGCAGTAGTTCAGTGGCCCTCGAAGTATTATAACCGACTCTCTGGAACTACTCCCTGCCTTCCTTTTGTCGGATGCCAAAGTGTCGCAGGACCCTCTACGGTAGCAGTATTTTTGTGGGCAGATGGGGGTAGCAATGGGTGATAGGATTGAAAACCTTTTTGGTAACTTTTCTTCTTAATGACCCCCTTCCTAATGTCATTCCAACTCCTACATGAATTAGAACTTTCCCAGGTTGAACAGCAATAAGGCATAACAGTTTATTAATACCACTGTAACTTTAGGATTTGTTTTTGTTCACTTTGCATAATAACAGTTTCGAATATTAGCTCTTTACAATGCATTTCATAATATATTGTTGTTCAACTGTTCCCCAATATACATTCTCCTGTGTTACTAAGTCAAGTGTGGGTATGAAGTTATGAAGACCGTTGCTGTGGTGATAAAATGTGCAATGTCACACTGATGATATTGAGTGATATAAGGCCGAGGGGATCCCTAAAGGTTTGTCTCCCCTCTCATGACCACCACTACCACCTGCTTCCACAACCCACCACCACCGCCAAATCCAAAGCCCGCTGTGCAGCCACCAAGTTGAAGAACCTTAAATGTGTGTGCGCAAATGGACGGGGAGGAACAATAAACAAATGAGCAACGAATGATGCAGCTGCCGTGATCAGACTCTGTTTCGTTACGACAAGCAAGTGGTGATGTTTGTGCCTGAAGCAAATTCTACTGAAGCTTTACAAAGAATGTATATATTCGTTATTCTAGTGATTCATTAGTTACTACTAAGAACAGTGGCCTGATAGAAGGAGAGAGGAAAGAACATTATACAAGCAGCTGGCGCATTTTGCACTGGAAGTAGTAGTGAAAGTGGTGGCAGTTGTGTGTGTGCTTGTAAACCTCAACTGTGAGATACAGCGTGCGCTAGGTTGACCATATACTCCTCAACATGCTATGCGGGACTGAAAAGGAATTCGTTTTCAAACCGTCTTATTCAAACCTGAACTTGATAACTATAAGATATACACCAGCACTGTTCTAAGTGTTGGATAATCTTCGGGTTGTTTCTTTTGAAAGTTTACTGGATGGTTTGAGATACCAATTCGGTGAAGTTGGTACCCCTGTGCGTGAAAATGGCGCAGATTAAAGTTGAAAGTAAAATTTATCAGAATTCATTTCTCTAGCATCTTCGTAAGGTACAATTCCATGAGTATCCAGGTTGGTACTCTCTGCCCTGACTATGAAGATGTCCATGAGCAAGTATCATAAGGAGATAATGCAAGACAACTAAGGAAAAAAGTTAGGGAAAGTGTCTACTTCTTGATGGATGTCCAGATTTGAACCAAGATGGCTAAGTGAGAAGGCAAAATAAGAAAGTAAGTTTATAAGAGCTTCAGAGTGTTAAGAGTCAACAGAGTGCAATCTAGTAAAAAGGAAGTGTAGACAAACAAGTGAAGCATGGAGGCAGAAAGTTAAGTGGTTTGTTTAATACACAGTTAAATGAAATGTCAAGATTGAACAGTGTACTAAAGCAGCAAGAAATGTAATAAGATGTAATGAGAGCTGCATAGGGAAGAACAGGCAAGAAAAAGTAGCTGGATCAGGTGTGTAGTTTCCGTCACTGGCACGTATCCTCCAAGAGAGCCTCATCCCCTCTCCACTGAAAGAGGTGCCGCCCTATCACTCAGGAAGGATGGTCCTAACTATCGTAAAGCATAGGCTTCTGGAATTTCATTAAGTCTCATCATCCTGTACATGGAGATGAAACTTTTTGAAATCACTGAAATCGATGAATTACCCTAAGCCCCAGTTTGTAATGTAAGAACTCCTTAAGAAGATATAAAAATCTATTTGCTATTCATATCATCTTGTAAAGTGTATAAATCATACAGAAAGTATAGCATATTGCATAATGCACTAACAAAGTATTGAGAAAAAAAATTAGAATAAACTTTTTTTGGTATTGTTTATAAAAATAAATTATTTGAAGTCAGTTGCTACAATAAATCCTGGTAAGGGTTGTTGTTGTTGTGATAAGAATCAGACAAACCTAGAAATCTGTTCTTATGGTGTTCTTATGTTAACAAAGCTAATCTAAGTCCATCTTGTGTGCACTTGCCTGGCACATTGCGATTGTGGAAAGCATCTGGTGAAGGCTACTGGATTGAAGAAAAAGAATTGTTCAAGATTGTTCAAGCTGCATATATAAAGGAGAAAGCCAAATAGTGAAGCATTAAAACAAGTGATAAGAAAGGAATCAAATACCAACTAAGATATATTGAAGTACACATTGTTAACTGCCCATTCACTCACCCTGCATAGACAATTCAGGAGGTATCAGCTACCGAGGTGTATGAAATAAAAAAAAAGACGTTTTGTGTTCATATCACAACCTTCACCCCTTTGCCTTTGCATCGTTTATGCCCATATTTCCTAAGTGATGATGTTGGATTGTCTAAACATATCGTTCATTCAAAATATGAAGCCTTGTCCTTTGTGTGATTCATTCTCACTTATTACATTTTGAAGTTTGTGTCCTCTTTCAGTGTCCAGTTATGTTCTTAATTGTGCTGCTTTTTCTTAAGTCATCACTTTAGCCAGACATCTACAGTGTACATAATAAAGGTGTAAGTAAATATGTGGATGACTGTACCAGGTGCTAAATTTCTTTACAGTCAAGGAAGAGGAAGTAAAAAAAGAATAAAATTTCTAATGAGATTTAGGTCACTTGTGTTCCATGATATTTGCAGGTATTGTAGTGCAAGAAAATATTCAGCCTAGGTCATCCCAGAGACCTGTTAGATCAGGTGAGGCAATTTAGAAACCATTGGATTAAACTGGAAATCAGATTAATGACAAGGTAGTAACCAAAAGACCTGGTTTCCTGATGTATTGCGTAGTTGTTGCTGGAAATGAGTGAGACAAATCGGGCAAGAAAAGCACTTAAGGTTGATTATTCGTTATCAATGGTTTTCTTAAATTATAACTGACTACCTCCCTCTGTAAGACAGTAGAAACAACTAGTTTTATTCACTAGTTATCTTCACTTGCCAAGCTCATACTAGTGTGCAGGTGACTAGAAAAATGTATAGATGTGAAAAGTATAGAATATTAGAAAAATTCATCCACAAATCCTCCTACACTTCGCTTCAGCCAAATTGTGGAAAACTTGAAAAACTGTGAATGTCCTTCACATAGTGAAAGAAAGCAAATGAGAAAAGTAAAGAAAGTAAATGAAGATAGAAATAAGGACATTTGGAGAAGGATTGAACAGGACCTAGGCCAGCCAGAATGTGTGGCAACAAATGTCTCCCCAACTAGTACATAGGTGATATCACACCTGTGAATACTAAGTCTAGTTTAGAGAGATAGAATACAAAGTGAATAATTACCCAAATTAATCAGCATTATGATAATTTAAATAGGATGAAGAAATTTGTGACAGTTCACCTCTCCAAGATCTGATAAAGTGCATTGCTTCATTATAATTGAAGAAATGCAGTCATGTTTTTATATGTTTCTTTCTAAAGGCCTGTATATATTCTGTACATAATTGACTGATTGTTTGTTTTACATTAAGCCTGTTTATTGTTGACGGTTTGAGAATCTTAGATAATTATTTTCTCTTGTTGCTGCATGAGAACTTTGAACAACTCTTAACCCATCAGGTTTTGTAGGCATGGCCTCCTCCTCGCAGTGCTTGTGATTGGCTTACTGGGAGAAGGCCTCACCTATCAGAACTTACAGAGTGGGCTGCCCGTCCCAAGGTGTCCGAATGCAGTCTCAAGTTTCCTAATCAACTCTCTTCTTCTTGTGGACTGTGATGTCGGAACCGACAAGAGGGGGCAGGCATCCCAACCATTTGCTTCATACTTTATCTAGGAAGAACCTCTAGAGCATTATTTGCTTGCTAGATTACAAAAATATTGGAATAAGTGACCATTAAACATTTCAGACGGCCGTAGTTCCTCAAAATGCTGTAACCTCTTCAGCTATTTACATCTCTGCTTAACCTAGAGAGACAGTATAGATGATCCAAGACTGGAGTAGTTCACTGTGATGTGGTGTTATTCTAAACCTTGGATGTTTCACTGAGGCTAATTTTGTGTCGTGAACATGAAAATTAGCTTGTATGAGAGGGCCTCTCAAGGCTCACAGTTTGTTGGTCAGTTCATAAATCTCGTTGGTTGACTTCAGTTCCATCATACATCAGACCAGTTTTTGGTATTCATCTTGATATGTGACAGGATCAGTTATTATGAGCCTGATATAGAATCTCGGATAATGTTGATTTTCACATTCACAACACTTGATCCTTATGTGGAAAATTCTGCCCAATGGTCAGTGATGTAAATCACATTACTAAGTGCAGCAGTACTTCTTGTCTTGGTCATTTTCTTCATTGTCTCTCTACATAATAAGGTGCCATGTACTCCCAAGTTATCTTACTGGCTCCCTCTTCCCCCTTCTTTATTATATTGTATCTATGTTTCTTTGCTTCAAACAGTTGTTTTCTTTGTCCACTCAAGGAAAGAAAATATTGTTAGCAAACTGCAGCTACCAATGACAATGCCAACTCTTTCCATTCTTTTCAGAATTATTAGTAGTGGTATAGGGTTTCAAATTATTGAGACTTTCTCCATTTAACTTTATGATGACTGCCTGTTAATGTATATAATACAAATAAAAGTTGTTGGTTAAATAATGTAACAACTATTCATCATCGTCATCCATTCCAAATCAAAATGAAGGCAGATGAGCTGTAATTATGAGATACTAGTCCACCTAATTCCAGGTATTATTGATTAGGCTCTCCCTTTCCATAATAATCCCTCTAACCCCTCAAGTACCTGAGGAGCAGGAAAAGACAACATGAACTTTCGCATATTCTAAAGGTGAGTTTCAGATGTAGTCCTTGTAACTTATCCATGAAAGCGATCAAAGGGGTTTTATGTTGTCTTCCCCTGATCCTCACATTCGCTTCAGAGTCGGAGACATCAGTGGGTTCTCAGCAGTGCACGGTCTAAGGGGAAGGTAGGAAGCAAGAATGGCACCACTTAGGGCTTCAAGATTCTTGCTTTCCCCTCCCAATAATTGTGAACCAGTCATTGAATGTCTCTGTGATAATCAAGAGAACCTCACCTGTTACATTTTTATGTTAAGCATTTTGTTTTACAAATTATGTTGTACATGCTGTTTTGAATGAGGTATATAAATTCTTGAAACTTGCCAGTCTCGGTAATTTGGTAAATTGTTGCTAAAAACTAAAGTACTTAAAAGTAAACTAACAAAAAGCAAAATGTATTTTTTCTCTGGGGCACATTACTGGACCAGTGTGCTTCAACAGCTTTCTTGTTTGTATCCACTTGAGCAAAGAGGTCAGAGTACCATGTTTCTTGCCACAACACTAATAAGGCTGAATTTCTAGTATCTTGATGCAAAGAATATCAGCCTTATGGATGGTGGCAGCTTGTTAAGTCCTGACCTCAGTTTTACAAATATCAGTGGCATATTCAGGCTTTGACATAATTATTTTGGATGGCTTTAAAAAATGCATTATTCTTTGTGAACCTAAAACATGAACAATAAATACGTTGGGGGGAAATGAATATACTGTATGTATACATGTGAACACATACATTTAAATTTGATCCTACATGAAAATTATGAAATATGCCAGGATTTGCCACTTAATATATTCTAAACTACCCCACAAATGGACTAAAAACTTGTGGATATAACTTAAGCACATCCCATTCAGCCATTACCTGTGCCTTCTATCCAAAGCTTCCATGGAGCGATTTAGGCCATGGCGCTGAAACATCACTTGAGTGACAGTAAAAGCCAAGCAATCAGTCAGTCACAATCCTTTCTTCACATTGTAATAACCAATCAGCTTACCGATCTACTAGACTGCTCAAGTCCTTTGCTGAACTAAAGTGATGTTTGAGGGTTTTGGCCAAAGCCTTGGTCAACACGTCCTTGAACTGTATCAGTCTGCTGCATGTTTATTGACTTTCATTATCTATTTGTAAGTATAATTATAAATAGCACTTGCATTACTACCAGGACAAAAAATACTTGTGGTTAAGGTCATCATTCCCTTAGTAATTTTATGGCCCTTAAGCAATACTGATATGTTGACCTTGGCTCTGACTTGGGTCACCGTTCCACTAACCCTGTGTGATGGGAGAGCAGAGCTGCATCTACATAGGTGATGAAGGTATGCAACTGCAAACCTTTGGTCACCATTTCAATCAAATTTATGGTCCAACTGTTACTGAGAACATGAACCCGATTGAAATACCATCTTAGCCATGTCATTCCCGTCACATCATTTGTTTTGCTAGATTAAATATGGCTGCTAAGTCTATGTTTACAGTCTTTGCCTTCAGGTTATAAGATTTTCAGGTGACGTTCTCTGTATTGAAGAAAAGTACTAGGTATTTAACATTTCTTCCTTGCTATTAAGGTCCATTGTTGTGTAAGATTATGAAAAGATTTGGACCTTGGTAGCTGCAGGATGGACTGGATTCTTTGAATCCCCTCATTATTTTGATCTTGTATCAAAGTGTGTGCTTTTTCATGCCAATAAACTAAGAAACCAGTTAAGGAATAGTTTTCCTTATCTTAAAGTTAACCTTTTATAGAAAAAAGACAGCATGTTACAAATTATTTATTAGTCTTTAAAATTAGACATTTTGTGATGAACAACTTATATCAAGACAGTTTCAGAAGGGTTATGCACACTGAACACAAGAATAACACATCCCAGATATGGAAGAAGAAAACAGGTACATACCACATCTTGGAACATGTTAAAAAAGTAAAAAGATTACAAATCAATTTCTCGGTATAAAGAAAAAGAAGAAACAGACCTTAACTCAAAAATTTTGAGATAAATTGATATGATGAAAGACTGTACAACATCCTAATCTGTTAATCAAAGGGCTATCAATATATAAGATAATGCTACCGTTACAAAATGAAAATTATTTTCACAGCAGACCTTAAGTATTTCTGCAGTGCTCTTTATACATATCAAATTTACCTGTACCAGACTGCACCTGACATGAAACCAGAAAAGTAATTTTCTTTAAGTGGGAAGGTAATAGTATATATATATATAAATATATAAAAGAAAAAAAAATCCATAATATATGCCCTAAAATGTTCTAACACCAATAAAAATTTCAACTCGCAACTATGTCCCTGCTAGAAAAAACTGGCAGTCCAATATCTTACCACAGCAATGAAGACTGTGCTCACCACAATTTGCAGCACCCAACCATAACACTCCCATGGCTATGTTTTAGAAAAAAAAAGTTGAGAAAATCATATGCTTCTGGGAAGAAATTTACAATTTCTTCTAATGATCTTTTCTGCTGAAATATTCCACCGTGTACTACTATTAGTTTTGCGAAATTTCGATTTTTTCTAGTGATAAAATGTTTACAGAATAGGAATTTTCCCATGTCTATTAAGTACTACACAGATAGAACTCCTGAATAATGCCTGTTTTGGATAAATGAAGTGAAAATGTGGATAGATAGATAAACAAACTGAAAATGTTTTAATTGCCAAATAATTTCAAAAGCATACCATTTTTAAGTGTGTAAAGCAATGCTGAACCAACCCAAGGTATGAATAAGTCAACTTGTTAAACATGACTGTTAGAATTTTACTAATTTCTTTCCTGACAAAACTTTATAATTTTCTAAAAATTTCTATGGATACTGTAATCCATAAGTTTATCCAATACCAGTTTACTTTGTCTCAGTGAGAGGAGTGCTAACATCCCAAGCAACAAAGCTTTTTAGTGTGGTCCTGAGCATTAACGAGGTGATAATCTGTACTGCATTATTGCAAAACATAATGCAAACTGATCAAAAGTGGTCTGCCACTAACCATGAATGCAGATCATTACTTTTATACCATGGAGTCTTTATGCTATAGCTATTGAAGTATACTTTTATACCATGGAGTCTCAGTGCTAGACAGCTGAAGTATACTTTTATATCATGGAGTCTCTATGCTACAGCTGTTGAAGTATACTTTTATACCATGGAGTCTCAGTGCTACAGCTGTTGAAGTATACTTTTATACCATGGAGTTTCTGTGCTACAGCTGTTGAAGTATACTTTTATACCATGGAGTCTCTATGCTACAGCTGTTGAAGTATGAATAAATGTCATAGAAAGATTCCCCTACAACAATGTCTCATTTAATAATGTGATTCAAATGAGAGAATAAATAAAACCTAAACACTCAAGCATGGATGATACAATACTGTCCTCCTGAATACTAACGACTGCACACTGATTGCAACATGCATCCAAATCTTTAAAATTTCACAAAAAATCCGTTTTTAGAGTTAGAGGCACATTTCAAGGTTTGAAGTGCACACCATCCTTTCAGCAAATAAATCATTTTAAAAATAGGTAATAAGAAATATTGTGTATTACCAAAATGAGTGAAAACAATGTTTATAAATATTTATAGCACCGATTCACAAATGTGCTCTGTAAAGTAATACTTGTGTAAGATTAATTTATTGTATATATCGAAGAGCAGTCATTTACAACAAAAGCATGTAGAAAAATAAGTACAATCAAAGACAGTCATAGCTCGATAATTACCATAAACATTTATGAGATGGTGGTAGTTTCAATCTCAAAAAAGTCACCATAATGGTGATGCTGGTAAGAATTACTATTTGCTATTTATATTATCATAAGGCTATCATTTACAAACAAAAGCATGTAAAATAAAACCAAAAACAGCATCACCAATCAATAATTATCAAATATATATGCTTGGTTATATGTGCCTCATTCACGTTAATGGCAACAGGAGGGCTCGCCCCCTTATGCATGAAAGTACTAAAACTGCAAAGATGATAATTAGCTGAGGGCTTGTACTACACTTCCTAAATATTACACAAAAAACTAGGACATTTATGTCAAAATCATGCTACTGTTCCAAATTTTGCTCATCACTTATTTTTCTTTACAGTTTTGATGTATTCTGTCTTTTCAAAAAATCAGAATAAATTCATGTTTATACTTTATTTTCACACTTGTTTACTGTTTCCCACAGACCAAGGGAACACCAGGAACGAATAAGAGTGGCTCCATTTACTTGCATCCACTCCCTAGCTGTCATGTATAATGCACCAAAACCAGCCAAGGACCAAAGACCTTTCTGCTGTTTTCCCTGACTGCTTCATATGCCCTAGTTCAGCCTGCTGACGGCATGTTACCCCTTGTATATCAAATCACTACAAATTTGCTTTATCCCATGCATGCCTCACCCTCATACATACTCAGGTCCCAGTCACTCAAAACATCTTTGACTTTTTTCAGCATACAATTCATCAGGACTCTCTCCACTCCACATGCCACCTCATCCCAACACAGCAAACCTGCCATACCAATTAATATTCCTTCAAAATACTCATCTCTCATATCTTTTATCTTATAAATTCTCCATTTGCTCTCCTGCCTGCTGTGCTCATTTGTTCTCCCCCTTCTAATTTACCCTCTTCCACAACAATCCCTTATTCTCTCTTAAGTTCACAGATATTCTCACCCTCATCTCTCATCTGTTCTCTTCAGCCATCACATCTTTCTCTTGACCTTCAGCCGCTTTCTCTTTTACTCATCCCAATCATTTGCTTTCCTTCCTTGCAGATACGAGCAAAACAACTCCCTTTTCTCTTTTACAAGCAATTAAACTTTCTCATTCCATCACTCACCACCCTTTCTTATACTAAAACATCCAAATTTCTACATGCTCTCTTTCACACATCATTTCATCTTTTCCTAAAACAATCACAAATTTTCACACTTGCCTCCACCAAGAAAGGATCCGACATTCCATTTACTACCCTTGGAGCACATTCACATCCAACAACCTCTCCTCTGCACATCTGTAAATTAGCACATAATCTAATCATGCACACTGACCCTCAACCCCACTCACCCATTTATATATGCAACATCTTTTAAACTAAGTATTCCTAATCATCATGTCTCTTTAGCACATGACAAGTTCTTCCCCATTTTCATTTACACTGGGGACCCCATGCCTCCCAATTATACCTTCAATAGCCACATCACTCATTCTTGTTTTCATATAACCTAGCACCTAGATTCAATGCCTCACATCAAAATGTCCAAGCATTTACTCCTCTCCTAAAAGAACTTTCTTCATTCCTCCCAATACCATGTACATGAGCAGTAACAATCACCCACTTCTCATTCTCTACTTCCATTCTAAGACATATCAATCCTTAACTTACTTCCTAATGCTTTAACAAATCCCAACAGCTCCTTCTTGTACTTATCACATTACACTCTTTAATGTAGTCCCATAAATCCTTTTTCATCAGAAGTGTCACCCCTTCTTCCACTCCCCTCTCACTCACTCCAAACTTAACCTCCAGATCATTCCAAACCACTGTACCCCTCTTCCCCTTCAGCTTAGTTTCACATCATTATTGAACTCGCATCGCATCCTTACACTAAGACAGTGCTACAGCATCATCAGAAGTGCCATCCCCTCAAACTAACCCCAGACTTTGCCCCTGGACATTCCCGAATCAACGTAACCCCTTTTTTTCTCGGCTCATTTTCATTCTGAGCCACAATATGTTTCTTTCATCAAACTTAGTAAGTATTTCTTCTTTTCATCCAGGTTACGTCCACATGCATTCACACATCCCATCCTAAGGCTTCAAGGACAAATCCTCGCTTTGCTCCTTCTGTTCATGTTCCTAAAAGTTTACAATACCTTATTCTACTATGCAAACTCATTTGACTGACTCGTTGTGCACTAATCATTATCAAGTAAAAATATGCCAATCTAAATCAATAAGCAAAATGGTTAATAAATCATATCTCTAACACAAGTATAGTTCCTAATTATAATCTGAAATTCTTTTAAGCTGATTCAGTATTTAACTTGTACACCATAAATATTCATCTAAGACATGGCTCATTGTTATTTCTAACCTGCGCTGCATCAGGCAGTGTGATCTGCAGCATTCCCACTCACGAACCATCATAACTCCAGTTTTGGGTTATATTCTCATAAATTTAGAACTCTGCCAACTCTTCAGGATTTACGTCGATATTTTCAACGTTCAGTTTCCTTCCTCATTTAACCATATTACTAAAATATATTGAGTCCTATATCTTTTTTTTTTGCTATTTATTCAAATTCTGTAGTCTGATTTTTGTATTAAAAACGCAACCAACTTGTTCGTACAGGTATTTATAGTTAGATTTCTCTTCTAAGAGACACCACCACATTCCACCACCGTCACCTGTAATTCTCCTTGTCTCATCATTACAAATGCATCATTTGCATACAACACCTCCCCAAGCTTCTTCCTTCTGTGGGTCATTACCTCGACCCGTGCACGCTTATTTCAAGCCAAACATCTCTGGCCACACCCACTGTGAGAACCAGTAAATACCCATTGTGTCATAGCAAGGCTTAATCAGCGGAGGCCTTGTGTTCTATGTATGATAAAGTTAACGATCTTAGTTCTCTGAATTGAAAACTGTTCTCTCATTCCTCCCACAAAAAGAACAGTAAGAACGAGTGTTAATAACCCAACCTGTTTAGAAAATCGGAGTTTTACATCTTGAAAGTCTGGTGTAACGAAGCTCTTCAGTAAACACGACAATGACGATTAGGTCTTCCATAGAGGCCTGATGGACAAGTGCGTCAGTAAATAAACAAGCAACTTAGTATACACCTGTTGATGATTACTTGGAAGCGTTTTTTTGGTGTTTTATTTGCATACTTATTTACGTGTTTATTTAACTACTTTGGCGTTACTTTGGCTTTTTACGTCTGTGTACACACAGGCGGAGTATTTCATAACCAAGCAGTATACCAGTAACTCCGTAGGGTATATGCACATTGTCACCGCTCTGGTCAAGGGGATTTGTTTATCGGCTTTCTTGTGTT
>JAUTYZ010000008.1:433387-445572 GCA_032273725.1 Panulirus interruptus | reverse complement strand
AGACTGTACGTAATGATATGCGAGTATGCTACAACAAAAAAACTATGGGTGATAGAGAAATTTTGAAAACATATTTGGATTCAGTGTGCAAAAATACACAAAATTTTTCCTTGGGACAAAATCTTTGTTGACCAGTGTTATTTTTCTTAATATGTATCTTATTTTTAATACATAATTTAGCCATGAACCTACTAAAGAGTAATTTGTAGAAAAATATATAAAGAATACAATTTACTTTATCATTCACTGTGAGACGACAACTCTGCACTCCCCTCCCTGAAACTTTCTAAACTTTACACTGTTGTAAGGCCCATGTTTCTGTTACAGTATATTTACAGTATATATCATCCTCCGTGTAATTCATTATTAATTTATGAGTTAGTCATAAACCTACTAAAGAGAATTGTGCATGAAGATATATAGATATAATTTACCTTATCATTTACTTAGTGAAAGATGATTGATATGAAAACAAGCGATGTAACTGTAGGTGCTGGATTGATATTTCCTATATTTAAATATCTATTAGAAGAGAACTGTATTGAAAAAATAATACAATGTACTGTATTGTTCTCCAAGTAAGAATTATATTTTATACATGAGAGGATCAACCACTCAACTCCATGAACTGCAAGCATTCTAAACTGTACTATGCTGTATCATCCATATTTATGTTAACTGTATTTTTCTTAGTGTTGTATTCCATGTTATTCATTTTCAGTGTTTTAATTAGGCAAGAACCTGCTGAATATTATCTATGCTATGTATTGTTTTTGTATGCGAATTAGGCCTGTACTCACATTTAGAAGCTGTGTGGGTGGTGGTGATGTGCATTCTGTGTAGTATGTTATGCATGTGGGGTGGCTTAAAGTGATGTTGTAGGCACTTATTTCCATCTCTGAAGTGGGTTAGGGGAGATTGGATGATAGGGAGTATGTATTGAGGAAGATAAGCATGGATTATAAGATAAAAAACATTTTTCTTTTCATTTAATATCAATTGTATTGAATTTTATTCATTTTTACCATGCGCTGTTGCTTTAGTACTAAGAGATGTTCAGTTGAAGATATTTTCATTTTTCTTCACAAAAATGAAATATGTTAATAAAACTAGGAAGCACAATGAGTTTGGCAAGACAAACAGAGAAGATTGACAAGTAATTGCTTGCATAGCTGTTTGGTAGGTCAGTGCATGCACCCTCATGACCCTACTCAGATGATGCCATTCACATGCCACATAACATTTCTCAACATTATTGCATTTGATTTTATGAACAATGTAATTTTGTATGAATCATAATACAAAAAACTCATTGTGCAATTATATAAGTGAAAATAATAAAAAAATTTCTTCAAAAGTCATACAAAACAGCTAAAAAGTAACATTTACTTTGTGGCAAGCATATACATAGCAATGTCAAGTGTAGTTTTGTAGCAGAATGTGTCCGATGATTACATAATACTTATTTTTTGTAAACACAGTTTGGCATGAGCCAGACTTACTCCTATATTTGTTTTCTGCATTCTATCAAAAGAATCTTTGATGTTTTAAGAAGAGAAACACGTGCCACTAATCTTGAAATTCGTAGATTTTTAGAGTTGGGATTTTTTTTATGTTACAGGGTTAAATGGAAGAGCCTTATCCATCCTTTTATATGTCTGCTCCCTGTGATGTATTGCCATCTTCGAAATAGATGGCAAGAGAATAGGCTTTCCTGGTAGATTCACTTTCCTTCTTTATGGTTTGGATGCTACTTTCATTAATGCCATAACTGTGAGCAACTTCTGAAGCATTAGACATATGCTTAAGTTCATTCAGTATCTTGAACAGGATCACTCAGTAGGAGTAGTTGCTGGATGTTTAGGCTTAATAGTGACTGGTTCAAGTGGGCAGAAGTGTATTGAGTATACAAGTGGCAAATGATGCATTCTTACTCTTTAGATGCTAGCAGAGAACTGACGCGATGGGCAGTGTAGCACGTGCAGCATTGGCCCTCCGCAGCGTGTGCCAAGCTTGGCTCGTGTTATATTGTGACAGCTTGTGTTACAATGAAATATTGGGAGTAATTTAGGTGTCTGCACTATGTTGAAGGCATTATGTCAAATTGTGCTCTATCATTACACTACTGTACTTGTACTCTCTGCATTTGAACAATTTGTTGTGTTTGGGATAGTATATGCCAGATGACCTTTCCTTAGCACTAAGCTCTCATCTATGCATAGATCTTGAAAAGACATGAATTTCGTATGGAATTTTATGCATGTGTGTTCATAAACTGGCCAAGGTTTCTGCAATTTAACTCCTCCTTGTACAAATTGTTTATTGTTAACAAAGTGAATAATTTGTAGTTCAAAAATGCAGTCTCGAGACTTGAGCTTTCCAGAATCTTCATCTCGTACACACCATCCGTTGTCCATTTGTCATATGTTTTGTTTCTCTTTACATGTGACACAAGAATCAACACACAGAGGAAAAAGATATATATCATTCTTGGTTGTGTCAGTCCACTTAGCCAGTTTCCCTGAGATATATTTCCTCCACGATCTTTTCCATTATGCCTGTGCCAATAGACTCAAAAAAAATAACGTTCCTTTGGATTTTCATTCACTGAAGAAGCACTTGTCTTTCCTAAATTGGAGGAATCAAACACAAAGGCTTTTAGCATGAATGGCATAGCCCGTGAGTCCAGCCTCCCGCTCCATCCCCACCACCCTCACCATGTGCACCCTCATTGTCTCCCTCAGAGTCACTCTGTCTCATATGTTCTCTGAATGGACATTCATTTTCTCAGGTTAATTAACTCTGTTGATCCGAGTCTTATCCGGCAATAATATCAGCATGATTAGTGTGTTTAAATGATGGCATGGCTGGTGCAGCATCAGCCTACTGTTGTCATATTGTCTTCTCAGCCATTATCAAGCGTACTGATTCACATAGTTTGAAGAAATGCCTGTATGTTGTTGCAGCATTATGAATGTTGCCAATTAGGCCTTATGTCACCAATATTTGCCTGCCAAACACCCGCCCGCAAGTTTTAAATACAAAAACTATATATGTATCAGCTGCAGTGAACCCTTAGTATTCTGAGAGACCATATATATACCAGCCGCAGTGAGTGGGTTAAAGGTGTTAGTGCTTATTCCTTGCAGAATTTTTAGTGTAGTTTGCAAAGAATCTTTTACTGTGCATTTGTAAATTACTGTTCGGAGCCTTTTTTGATATATTCCGGGAGTTCTAATGGATTTAATTCCACCCTTTCTTTTGTGTTGTGAGGTTATTAAACCAAGCAAATTCTCTAATTCTCTATATATGGAGTCATGCATAGATTATCATATATCTCCTCTTCTTCTTTCTAGTCTATATTGTTCAAGTTCGTTCAGGTTTTGCTGGTACTCCATGTGTACTAATCCTTCACTTTTTCTTGTTATATATTTCTGAATTATCAAACGTTTTTCAGTTCAGTTTGTCTTATTGGTGACCACACCATACAGAACTATTCCATTTCTTCTTATGTGTACATTAAACTTCTTCATGATCATATATATATGTCTCATATATATATGATCTCATTATCATTTCAATCATTACTTTATTCAGTTTTTACTCAGTTTTTTCATCATGATCTCTACATTCCAGCTTCTAATTTGTTATCACTCTTAGTTTTTAACTTTCTATTTGTTGTTGGTTCCTTTTTCTCTTGGCCTCTAAAAACGTGCACTGTGTTACCAATCTTCCCATGACTTTTTTGTACAATTTTTTTCCAACTGAATTTGATGATGTTTTCTTCCAACTGTTTTTTGTATTCAAGTTCTCCAGTATTTTTTCAGTCTTTCTCTGCCTTTGCCATTTCATTCTCTGTAATGATATCTGCAAAGTGGCACAATATATTTATTCTACCTCCTTGTCTATTTTAGATATTATTACAAACATTATAGAGGCTGTTATGATTCTCATAAAGTATTCTCCTTGTACAACATAATTCCACTTGTTACTACACCAGTCCCTCATGTAACAACCTTTGTCCACAGTCTCAAGGTATATATTTGGAAATACATTCCCACAGAAAACGAATTAGCCCAAGACAATAAAACAAACTTATAAATGTAAAAAAAACTTCACTTGAGCACATAATGACATGAATTTGTTCCGAAATACTGAGTTAATAATTTGTTGCAGAGATACAAATAATGATGTTATCAGCACTTATAAGAATGATCTTTATATTTTTGGCCTCCTTGCATTAAATCTGGTCTTTGATGTGGACACTTGATGGTGTTTCCATGTTTTCAAAGTAGTGTGCCACATTAGCAGCCCACATCTGTAACACTGAAAGGTGTAGAAACCTGAGCTCTGGTGATAGTTATAGGGATTTTATCCATAAGAAAGAAAAAGTGGGGGATCAGGGGATCAAAAAGGGGCCAGTTTTTAAACATTAAGAAAAATACGGTTGTAATACTGCATATCATTTGGTTCATCGCTGTGACCATATCGGGCTAGGCTGAGCTCTTTATTTATTATGAACACTCTGTATGTCAGTGAATGTGCTGGTGTTGATGCTTGTCACTTGCAAGAACATATTTATTTAATGCAAGAGTTATAATTCAAGTTCCTTAAATCCAAGATGATTAATTGCAAATGAAACTATGATGCACGTGCAGAATGTTTGAAATATGTTGTAGTAAACACACATTTACTCGTGCTTGAGAGAGAGAGAGAGAGAGAGAGAGAGAGAGAGAGAGAGAGAGAGAGAGAGAGAGAGAGAGAGAGAATTTACTAATCTATTATCAAAATTGATGATAATAGGCTTTGTGATATTGAAGATATCACCTTGAAGTTGTTCCTCCAAGAGCTTAGTGTGTTTGTGTGTGTGTGTGTGTGTGTGTGTGTGTGTGTGTGTGTTTTTTTATGTAATACATGACAATGAATGTTTTGGTATTGGTGTTTGTCACTTGTAAGAACGTGCTTGATCAGTGCTGAAGCCTTTTCAAGGCCTTTGAATCTCAGATGGTTAATTGCAAAGATAGAAATTTAATGAACTTGCAGAATGTGTAAAAGATTTTCCATCTGTCAACACACTAGTACATGTATTTGAAACGTATTGTGAAGGTTGCTTGAAGCATATCGGTTTGGTTTAAGTGTCATTTAAGTGACGCAGTCACCATTTTCCCTACTAAATTACGTGAGCAAGAGTGAACCATACAACTACATGTACTGCACACACAAGAAAAGTTGAAAAAGATCTTGTGTGATGGGAGAAGATGGCTGTAAAGATAATGTGGAGAAAATGGTTGTGTGGTAGAGCAACAGACTGGTCTTGCATTTAGAATTTAATTGAAAAATATATAATCTAGATGGAAGTAATAGATGCCTTTGCTGTACTACTTCTGTGCTAATACATCCATTGGCTAGTAAAATTAGAATCTTTCCCTGGAGAAATAATCAGTGATAGAATATCCTCTTGGAAGATAAACTTTCAGCATTCAGTCTTTTGATTATATCCTCTACACCCTTAGCTGCACAGGAGGGTACTTAGGATACAGTATCATTAACCTAAGATAGTAACAAATTATTTCTTTGAGTTTGTACTTCATAGGTGGTGATGAATATAACTTTGTCTGCAAGTTGGAAATTATAATTTTATTTTCCTAAAAAATCAATTGTTGCTGTAGTTATTTTTCATAGATTTTTATTTTTCAGTTGCTGAGGATTTGAATACTGTTCTCATTTTCACAAAGCTTGTATGTGTTGTAACTTTATCTATATTTAGTCTGATTTGTGTAAAGATAGATGTGGTATAGATTGGGGGTCCTTATCCTATCATTAGAAGTATTGTCTGATTTCTTATGCTCTTCAAGGATGACACACGGATGTTACACAGTAAGAAAATATTTCTATGTTCAAGAAAGTATGCCTTTCCAAAGCTGGTCGACACATTTCACATAGGAGATTAGATGTATGGATGATGTATTTATTGCCCTACTTGTAATTTGTTAATTTGGAATGCTTATGTGAATCTTTAGAAAAGATTTGTATGGTTTAGCTTTATTTCCCATATAGTTTTATTGTACTTGAAGAATATATTGTACGTCACAGTTGACTCTATTGAATGTTTACAATACATTTTATTGTGAATATTCATATCATTGCTAAATGATGTTCTGTATGGAATTATGATAATATATGCAAATTTATTAAACATGGATATGCATATATTTTATATTTGTATGCACTGTTTGATAAGTAATCAGGTCTATGTTTATATTATTGTTAATGCATCAAGATTCATGGGTGATATATTTATTAGTGAGATGCTGATTAAGTAAATATATGTATTTGGGATTGTAAGTGATTTCAAGATTCCTGTTGTACTGTGAGTAAAGAATATAAGATCAGTAGATGAAGTACATAAGATCAGTAATTTCATACAAAAAATACAATTAATGAAGTTTAGAAGATGTAATATACCAGGCAGAGCATACATGGTAGCTTTGACAATGTTTGTTGGATGTTTGAGCAATATATGTAATGTATATATGGTAAATGTGAATGAGTTAATGCATGTATGCAAGTAGAACATAGGAAAAGCATTCCTGTCCTCTTCCTCATTTATAATACCACCAATTTTCTATTCTTCCTCATTTTGTTTTCATTATTATATTTTGTAAACCTAAACCTACTCATTTGAGTTTCGTAGCCCTTTTTGCCCTTTTATGGCTTTTCCTACACTTTTTATACCGTGCACTCTTTGTACCACTATTGCTTTGTTTAATCCATCTGTCTCTCAGAAGCTATGGTAATTCATATAAAGCATTTAGAAAATATCTGTAATCTTATGTCATCATTGATAAAGCACATATTTGCATCTTTCTTGCTCTTTTGCCTCATCACCCTTCACCAGTTATCATATGCTTTTCTTATCTTTCTTTGTCTTTATTTATGTTGGCTGAAGGAACATTTCTTAACCATTCTCCTGCTGGATTTTATTCGTCTTCATGCATGTTTCCTTCCCTCAGGTTTCTCACATCTTATTTTGATTCTCAAGGATTTTAGTTCATGTTCTCACTTATTACACTTTTTACTTGACTCATTAATATTAAAAGGAAAAAAGTCTGCATGTCACTATTCCCATATGGTATTATTATGCTAATTTATTTATCTATTTTTTATTTATTTATTATTTTTTTTTCCTGACATGCTCTCATACTACTGTACAGTACATACCTTTAGCCTCCATATGTACATCCTTGTTCTTTGTATTTTCCTGTTCTCTTCTCCCACCATTTTCAGATTGTTCCTAAATTTTTTTTTTGGCTTAGTTTCTTTGTGTAAATTTTTATTATTTAATTCCTACAGTTTTCCTCATTGTCCCATCCTTTTGTGGTGTTCCCCTTCCCTTCCCAGTAGGTGTGCTGTGCTCAGACTGGTGGAAGCTGGGGCCTTAGAAGAGAGGCGTCTTAGCCTGGTTCATGTGATCTCTCTTGATTGTCTTGGTTCACTTCAATTGAAATCTGGAAAAAGTTATAATCGTTTTAGCCATCAAAATCTTGCTTCCAGTAAATTAAGAGCCAAATTTCTGTCAGCTGCCCTATTTTGAGGCCACAACTTGCAGTCTTGCTGAAGCACAGGTAGTGACAGGCATTTATGTAGTATGATGCAAATACTTGGCTGCTATCTTTGTTAACTGTGCACTCGATCGTTAGAGCAAGTGTTTGCAGTCTCTAGATGCCTGTCACTGCATGCATTGATATAGAAATTACTTGTCTAAAGTTAGCAATTGGTTCAGTTGGGAATGATCAAATGACTGACAGTGTCCTTTTCCGTTCTTTTTCCAGATTATCAATTGCTTCAAAAATTACAATTTATCAGCGCCTCCCACCAGTACATGCACTGGCCATCGCGTCGCCCTGCCGTCTGTCCAGGATGTGGCAAGTTCTTTAAATTCAAGTACAATATGAAGATCCATCTGAAAAAATGTGTGCTGGCGCATGGTCAACTGGGTAGTGGAATGCTTGGTGGCAGTGTTAGGGAGGAAGTGGCGGAACATCCATCATTTCCGCCACCTCCACCGCCACCACCACACCCTCATGGCACACATTCTACATCCTGACTGGCAGCACTGAGCCAGGATGCCCCGTCCACCAACAATTCAAAAACTCCTCCATCATCTCCTCCCCCACCACTGCTGCCATCATCACCTAATCTGCCGCACTCTCCAACGCTACTAGCAACTTTAGCTGCAGGACGGCAGGCCACCGCGGGGGAGAGAAAATGGTACCCTTACTAGGGCATCTTGGGCATACTGCCTTTGGAGTGTCAAGCTGAACCCGCGAGGATGGCTAATCTAGGACATAGCATGGGGCCCGGAGGAGACATCAAGAACCCCGGTGACAAGTCACCTTGCAGCCTTCGTGGTTACCCCGCACTAGTAGAGCTTATATTACACAATGTGATTGTTGATGTAGTGAAGGCTGCCATGTGTGACATGACTTTAAGGAACCAGGGGTTGATACAGGGTTGACATTGTCTTCCAGCTTCCTGTCATGTGCTGCAATCTGCTCATGAAAGATCAGCTGAGAGTGTATTCCATGTGGTGAATATGTAAACACCAAGGTTTTAGCGGCTTAGATGTGGCAGCATAGCTGCCCTGTTATGTAATTGAAGGTTAATGGTTTAGTTGTAATAAGTGAGTTAATGAATTAAGGAAGTCAAGATGTTAATTATTAAGTACTGGGAGCTTGATTTTGTGAACTGTACAGCAGCAGCAGCAGCTTTCAAAAGATGGACGTGCCAAATGCGGGGTGGGGTTACATAGCCTTGCCGGCCTAGTGATGGAGTTAAACTTGGGCTGGGTCCCGCAGAGTTCATACGATGGCCAACAGTCATCGCAGCAGCTGGCATGGCCTCAGCCACAGCAACAGTACCAGCAAGCAGGCAACAGTCAGCCAGGTTCAGCATAACAAATCAGATTGGCAGCAATTAGCAGCAGCAGCAGCAGCAACAACAGTCAGGCTCAGTACAAATATTACGGGTTACATTGCTCGTTCCCTTGCTGCCCTGCACATGGGGCGCAGCTTGTCAGGTGAAACAATCAATGTGTGACCTCAGAGACACTTGCTCACTCTATGGCAGGGATCAGTACCTCACAGGGTTGGGAGTAACATGCTTCTGCCATTCATTGCCACCACTAGCTGCAGATTATGTGATGACATGGGAGACAGAAGCAATACCTTCATCCCGACAACAATATTACCTCATTATGCGCTTTAAACAGGGTGGACTGAACATGTGGCCTTACTGCTGTTAGGCCTTATGATGCAACGTTCACTCTGCCACATAAATTATTTTCCTACAGTACCTCATGCTTATGTCAGGGTTACAAGAACCTGACAGCATCCAAATTAGTCCGTAATGCATTTATACAGTGTAAACATTACCTACAATGTTCCTCAGGTATTTTTTATGACTTCTCTGTGGTCCACAGGTCTGAATTCCTTGGGAGAGTGTGCGGCCCCCAATCTCAGCTGCAACTGTCTGCTGGGCACCAGGGCCAGGGCAGTCGGGCCAGGCTACCTTACACTACTTGTTGCCCATTGTTTGTAGTATTATTGTTGTTGTTGAGATTGAAGAACTATTATTTTAAATGGTAGTGTGGTGGCTCAGTCTGCCCTGCCTCAGGTAATCGGGTCAAGCTCAGCAGCAGCAGCAGCAGTAAAGCGGTGGTGCGGCCACTGCGCCCACGTACAATCAGGGTGTCGTCCTCTCCTAGGGCACAATCTACCTCACAGTGCAAACATATTGTATCCTGTTAATATAATAGGAGCACTTTGTATTGTAGCTACTGACCGACCTACCTATCTTCCAGTCTCCACCTGGTGATCAAAGTGACAACGTTAAAAACTGATCCCATAGCAGCTTCCATGACCAGCCACTGTTGTGTGTTACTGACTTGGTCAAGCAAGGAGATAACACTAATTCTAATGATACAGCTTCTTGCTTGTCCACCACACCAAATCACACATCCAACTGTAAACCCTTGTGTACTGTTTTAAGAAGAAAAAAAAAAAGATTTTTCAGGCATCGTGGCAGGTCATAGGAAGTAGCCTTTTTCTGTGTTCATAAAATTGGCGATGTGTAAAGCACTTATTAGTAGTTAAGCTAATATTTCCCTCTTTATGAATGTTTTGTCAGTAATGGAAACTTGTCAAGCCTTCTTTTTTGTAATTGGTAAGTTACAAAAATGTGAATGATTGGCATAAATATTATTAATAGCCATTTACGATAGAACCCAAAGTCAGATAACCAAGTCATGGCAGTCTTGATTTGTGCATGCCAACCAATTGCTGACTTCTCGCACACTCTGCATGACGTAAAGAAATCACTTTGTGTTCCCACTGAGTTTTTTAGGGTTCATCATGTACTTTTCTTCCATTCCCCCTTTAGCTTGAGGTGCGTGCTTTGTGGTGGCAGTGTTCAGAGGGTGGGTGGGAGTTTCAGCAGTTGGTAGCATTCGTGGTTCTCCACACTAAAACAAAAAGAGGGCTCTAAATTGTTCTTATGGCATTCATTGACGGGGAAATTTTCTTATGGTGTGGAAGCATGACTTTAAATCTTGTCACTTTGACATAATTGTCATTGGGTTTACTTAATAAGAGGATTGAGATTTATGACTGTATTTCTCAAAAGTATATGACAGACATAGGTCTATAATTTTACTAATTGTGTGCTGTGCAAAGGTGCTCCCTATTGACCACTGCTGAGCAAAATTTTAAAAGTCTTTGAAGATTAGATTATTATTTACATAATTATAATTCCTGGAAATGATATCAAAGCAGTGTAGTGAGCACATTTGTTCAGTTCAACCATCTGGTGTAGTGCAGACTGGAGGTGCAACCCATCATGTTTCATGAGCACTGTTTTCATCCTGGTGATATACTGTTTCTTAACTCTTCATCTTCTCCACAACTCATCTAGAGGTCATTAGCCACATAGTATCCACATTCTCAAGTTATTGAAATTCTTTGCATCCATATCCTCACCCCATATCCATTTCGCCAGTATCAGATCATATAATAGAGGCATACCATTTCTCATGTCAGTTACTCGCATATCTTTACATTGTTTACATAAGTCATAGTTTCACTTTTATTAATGCCCTCATTATATGTTCTTTGCTTTTTCTTGTATCTTAACTCATCTTCTTTACCATTATGGCTACACTAAGTGTGAGCTGTCTTGGTGTGGAGTGCACATCATGATGGAAGTACCCCAGATAGGCACACCTAACTGCAACAAAAGACGCAGAGTAACAGTGTCCATCCCAAGCCAGGCACCGCTCGTCCTTGTGAAGGATCCCCAAAGAACCACAGGTTATGTGTATTTCCCTGATGATGTGTGGGATGTATAGTATTGACTTGTTTATGTCTCCTGTGCAGTACTCTTAGGGTGCACATGATACATAGCAGGTGGTAGAAAACACCTTGTAACCATCAGGAACAGTAGTCCCCATCTAGAATAGCAAAAATGATAAAAGATTGTTTTATGGCAATAAGCCAAGCCTGTGGTGTCAATGTGCACAGATCTGATAGTCGAGATGTGATGGAGTGGAGCTGTGAGACAGCACTCATCCCCATGCTTTTTTTATGGGGAGTAAAACAGCACCCAGTGCGTCCCAGTCAGTAAGGTAGCCAGGCGTGGAATGGCTGGGATGGACTTAGGACATGGCGTCAGACTTGTTGCCCATCTTACTGTATCCAATTGGAGCAGGACTACAGCTGGCTCAGGTTGTCAGACACTTTATGTCCAGAATTATGATTCCAAAACAAAGTAGTCCGCTCCCTCTCCCCCTTTCTGTATTGCAATTAGGTAGACACTTTCGTGGCCAGAGTTATTTTTATTTTCTCCAGAAGTTTAGTACTTGAAAAATGTATTTCAAAAGATTAATATTGTACTTTCTAATTTTAGATGTGACTAATTGTCATTTAGAGATTTTATTCAGAAAATGGAATTTAGGTAACTAGTTGAGTTTGCCATGAAGATGTGCTACCCTCAGTGGTGCTAAAACACTTAAGCACGGCTCTAATACCAGTGAACCTCCGGCACACGGGCGTATCAAATTTGGCCTCTGATTGATTGGTTTGCTTCCCTGTTGAAGGATAATCTTCATACTTCACATATCTTCTGTTATT
>JAUTYZ010000008.1:402420-413425 GCA_032273725.1 Panulirus interruptus | reverse complement strand
TTTTTTATCTAAGGTCCATGTCTCCCATACATACAACACCATTAAATATACCCATCTCTGTCCTTACAGACAGTGACCTCTCTTTCCACACATTCCTTAATGCATCCAGGACTTAGCTCCTTCATCCATCCTATGGCTTACTTCAGTTCCCATCCACTGCCGTGTCCACTTCAAGGTATTTGAAACATTCCACTTCCTCTAGGTTTCCTCAATTCAAACTCACACTCCAACCAACCTGTCTCTCTTTCTCACTAATCTTAATTACCTTACTTTTATACACATTAAATCTCAACTTTCTCCTCTCACACACTATCCCAAACTCACACATCAACTTCTGCAGATTCTTTATCAAGTCTGCCACTTGAGCCACATCATCAGCAAACAACAACTGACTCACTTCCCATGCCACCCCACCCCCAAAAGACTGCAGACCTGCCCCTCTCTCAAGAAAACTAGCATTTTTTTCCCTCATTACCCCATCCTTTATTGGATTAAACATCCATGGGTACATCACCCTTGTTTTAGACCCAACTTCACCTGGAACCATACACCCTCCTCTTTTCCTACTCACACACAGGCCTTACTTTCTTAGTAAGAAACCTGTACTGCTCCTAGTAGCTTTCATCTCACATCATATATTCATAGCACCTTCCACAAAACATCATCTACCCTATCATACACTTTTTCCTTGTCCATATATATCATGTACAAATCCTTCTCTTTCACTAAATATTTCTCACAAAGATTCCACACATCCTCTGCCCCTCCTGAAGCCACTTTGTACCTCCCCAATCTGATGTTCTGTGCAAGACATATAGACATAAAACTATCCTATAAATGTTGCTAGAAATAGATAACAAGTTATGTAAACTTTTCTGGCAATGCACTGTGTATGGGTTTCTGGCTGTGTGGGTGAGCTGTCATCATGAGGAAATCAGGAAAGTGTCAGGGTCATTAAGACCCAACCTGCATCATCAGCCGTTGAAAGGCTTAAGTGGCAATGGTGTATGCAGACTTAAATGCCATAGCATTGCATAAAGGTTTAAATGCCAATGATTTTCTGGTTTTAAATAACTAAGGTTATCTAAAGGGTTCAAAAATATATCTTTAATTTTTCAGGTTTTGCTAATTTTGTCCATCCCAGTGAGCCATCTTTTTTGTTTCCCTGGCAAGCACTTAAATGTTAAAATATTAGCAAGATATTGAAGCAATAGTCATAACCAGAGGTATGTCAAAATAACTGCACATATTGTTATCTGTTGACACAGGATCTCAAAGTCACCCTTGAGATCACCTATGTGAGTTTGCAGTGATCTAAAAGGCTATGAAAGAGGACTGGATCACCTTCATTTATCACTGCATACCACTGCTTGTCCTATACTAGGCCAATAAATATCAAAGGTAAATTAAGGATTCATATCTAGATCATGAAAAACACATGAAGCCTCTGCAAGATCTTCAGACTCACATTGCTAATCACTGGAGTTTTGCTGACCAAGAAAAATCCATGCAGTATATACATCATATTCACTGGAGATACTGGCTTTGTCACCCTTATGACCAGATAAAAACAAAATACTACAGCTAAGCTTGCCCTGATTGTGTGACTTGTGAAGCCTGTGAAACCATACAGTTTACAATATACTGAAAGCTTTTGATATAATTAAAGTAGCTTCCTTTTCTAGCACTGCAAAGGGTTGCCTCTGAAAGTTTGATAACTGGGGCAGCTTATGATAAAAATTTCTTTTTAAATATCATACTCCTTTGTTCTATAAAAACATGAAATCATTAAGTACAGTACATGCTGTGTATGACTTGTAAAAGCATACTAGTCTCTGGCTCCTATGTTAATTCCAAAGATATGATCTCTATGAAGAGCTGGCTGATCTTTTGTCTGAAGCAGGGTGAGATGCTCCTATGAAGGAAGGGGGATTAAGTATGTCGGGCAATAAAAGTGGTACCCCAACAGTGGGATTCATTACTGATTCAGTACATGATAAGTTAATTCTTAGTGGCAAGTCATCTATGGACAGGTGACCAGTTTGTTAAGTACTCTGACTTTCCATGTGATGGATTGTAATACTTCTTTACTCACCAACAGGTCACAGTCATATTCCTTCTTAATCCACTTATGTGTATGAAATATGAACATTAACAGGAAGAGTGTGGTTAAGTGATAATACTTACTGTAAATATGTTTTAAGGATACATCAGTCTACAAAACATCTAATTGATCATATTACTTACACACATATATGCCTATTCAAATTCTACAAAGATTGGAAGAAAAACAAGAGTTTTAAATAAGGCCAAATACTGGCAGTGATAAAAAATCTTAATATATCATCAAAGTTAGAGATGTTCTATCTTGTGTCTTATACTTTACTCTCATTAACATAGGTAGTCCAGTGCATACAGTCTCGAAGCTCAATTACATGTATCCTCAATTTATGTTTTACCTAGGGAACAAAGGTCTTCCCACTACTGCAGTACTTCTTAATCAATCACACCACATGCCAAGTTGATTCCTCAAATGAGACTAATGTCCATTACACTTGCATCTTTACATGCTTAAACTGCACATGATCAACAATCATTCCCCTGGCACCCTCATCCTTATTACCCAATCAGCTTCAACACTTCCCTTGCTACACTTATTTATCTCTTTTGTAGACTGCAACTCCTTTTCTCCTCAACTATAATGTAACAGACTTCACTAACCTATCATTTAACATGCATCCCACATGGCCATACTGTCTTAAAAGGTGTTCATCCCTGTACCACTCTTATCTTTCTACTCATCACATATCTTTTTCAACATTACTCTTTATCTAACCCTTAATTTGATAAAACTATGCAGGTTATCCATCTCTGCTATTCTTATATTTTATCTACCTTGATTCAAGTGCATATCCAGGATATGCCAACGTGGGAAATGGTGACCAAGTATGAAAAAAAAAAAAACGAGTTTGATTTTCCTGTTTCTTGTTATGCCGTAATTCTAAGAATTTTATTTCAAAATACATTTCCTTAATTCACATTATCATTTGTAAACATGACACGTTATCACATAAGCACTTATTCCTGTTTCCTCCAGGCACAATAATTCTAGCCCTTGTATTCTTTATGTATAGCTTTTTCCTACAAAACTTGGACACACTTGTGAGGTATATCACAAAGCCTTTCCTTGTCTGTCTGTTCTCTCTCAATCTGTCATCCTCTCTTTTTAACTGTTCTTTTATGTTAATATTTCTTTGCTTTCATTTCTGCTTGCATAGATATAGCACTGCTATACAATTGTTCATAGTTTTGATCAGAGAAACAGAATTTCAGATGAACTGCTTCACTGCATCTGCCATTTATCTTACCATTGTCAGAGAAGTGCAGTATATAATGTTCATGACATATTTCTTTTTTTGCAGGTTACACAGTAGTTAGGGCAGCATCAAGAGTAAGATGTAACAAGCATATATGTTAGTGACTAAGCTTTGGAGCCATTTCTCTAAAGGTAGAATCTATCTATATCTCTGATGCCCGTTCCCTCCTGGAATTTCCTCAAAGGGGTGGCTACAGGAATAGTCTCAACAACTAGTGAACTCCAGTGCTGTTTTTTAGCCTTTAGTGGCTCACCCTTTACAGGCCACTGGCAGAGGGCAACTCTATGGCAGTATTTGCAGAGGTAGAATCAAAGGATAAATATGTAATAAGCTCTTATTTTTTATTAATTTCAGTGCTGCCAAACTGCAATGAAAATTTTTATAGAATCTCTTCTCAAAATTTTTTACACGTAAGAATAAAAAAATTCCAATAGTAATAGTAAATTGTTTCTTAGGAAACCCTTAGAGTATATTACTATATTTAGTTTCCTCTGAATTTTATATTAGAATGATTAAAATTCAGAAGATCTATAGAGATTTGCACCACACTGTTTGTATTCCATAGAGCTTTCCACATTCTTAGTAGCTGATGAGAGGGTTATTGACAGGGCAAAATATATTCACTGAAAATGAATGAAAATAACTGTAGCAAACATAAAGGTTCATTTTCTGGTTCCTTGTTACATTATTATTTCCTAAATATTGTATGGGGAGAAGTATGTTGAGTATCACACTTTAGGAGAGCCTCAAACCAATTCTATTATTTTGTAGAAGTTGTTTGCGTAGTAAAATTCTTCAAGTTTGTAAATCAATTTGACGGTCTATCAAACAATTCTTTAAAAAATAAAATGAAAGCAGCCAGAAGATAAAGCAGGAAATTTAAACAAATTTTATATCTGTTTTGTGATTAAGAGTAAATATTTGTTGAGTCTGAGGTAGGGCCCTTAAATATATATACCTTTTAAGTTAGTAAATACTACATAAATTTGCCTTGGACATTGCAAATTGAGGGAAACATGTATATTGGAAGTGTATAGTTTGTAATCACCAGTACTTTATGTTGTATCTGTTATTAATCAATGGTCTTTCTTATGGCAAGATTTTTCCTGAAAAGGGTAGAAAATTATAATACACTTTTTCTGTGAAAAGTATGTTTTAATTACAAGATTACATTAATCAATATACAAAGATTCATGTAGGAGGAAGCCTTCAATTAAATCATATGTAAAAAAAAAAGAAAAAAGTTAGGTATTTCATCCTACTTATAATGACTGTTTTATAACTAAACTATTATTTACAATATATAATTTACAATATATTGATGTTTATCATATTTGATTGTGCAAATTATTTATACATAAATTAAGTAGAATTTCTAGCTGCCTACATATAGCTATGTAACAACAAAAAGCTCTTTAAAACTTTTACAAGATCTATCTCCTACTAGATCTTACTAAGTCTTCACATACATTAGGAAATCTCCACCATTCTTGTACACTTCAACACTGGTCTGTTATCAATATACAATTTACAATACTGCCATACTCAATAAAATATACATTAGCAAACAAAAAAAAATAATTAATAGTATTAGTGCACTCCAGAAAATGCTACTATGAATGGTAACATTTGAGTCCAACATAATAAGAGTTTTGTAAATATGTTGGTAGAGTTCTTGCCTATATGAAAATAATGGGGATTGAATTACTGCAGAAAGGAATCTGTCCTAAACAGGATTAGTTTCTAATATCTAAAAAGACATCTGAAAATTGTTTACTTCTCCAGCCAAGTGATGCCTGGCACTGTCATGTGGAGTATAAGTTTTTAATGAGATTGAAATATAAACGCTAATAGAACCCATATGTTGACTGTGGTGTTAAAAGGCAAGTTATCGTAATGTTTTTATACTAGTATTTTACATTTCTTAATTATTACTGGAGCCCACATTTTCGCTTTCCCTTATAACCCTACCACTAACAACTTATTTAATATCCTAAGTTTTGAGTGAAAATGGAAAATCCTTCGCTGTTAACCCAGTTGCCACTATTAACATTCCTTCAAAGATCAATGCATTGTTAGTGAAATCCTGTTTTCCACACTTTTATACCAATTTTTTTAGCTTCTGGAAATTATGACATGGAAAAAAATGTCATTTTTCCTTGTGCAAGTTTGTTTTTTTCTAAATAGATTATCTAACAAGTTTTGTCAGATATTTCCATAATATGAGATTAATATAAGCCCTTTTTTTCTCAGGTGCATAAAAAAAAATTTAATCATCATTTCTACAAATGTATTTAAACCTTATACAAAAATAGTTTTGAAATTTCTTACAAACTGTTTGTAAGGTGCTTAGGAAAAGATTTCCTTCAACAAAAAAAAAATTGAGTTATGAAAGATATATAATTGCATAACTAGGGTTATGAAAAATATATAACTGCATACCTAGCATGCACCACCATGTGAATCCATGTCCAAACTTGTCATTTCTAACCACCCACAAACTCAATATTTTCTTGTTTATAATATTTCACCTAATTATTACTTAGTCTTTATTCTTGTGTATAACAATATATTTATCCACTAATGCATTTTTCAGAGCACTTTATTACTGCACATCATCTTTCCCTTGCAGACACCCTAAATACTGTTGCGTGAACCTTATGGCCAACTATTGTTCATTATCCACTGAATATTATGTTTATATCGATAGCCAATCACATCTCTACATCATTCGTAAGACATTCAGGACTTCTATGAAAAGAAAAGCAATGATGTAGGGTCAGCATGGTTCAATTGGGCCGATAGTAGTCTCCTGAGGACTTGGGACTGAGATGGGGTGTAGTAAGGGGAGTTAACTGGAACTTACTGTAGTCATCAGTTGACAACACACAATTTACAGCTATTATCGTCAATTGACTATTTGAGTTTTCATGCCATGATTTAAAATCTCAGCTGAAGTATAATTCCATCTCTTATCCATAGATGTCACTGGCAACCAGTCAACGCAGCTGGAAAAAATATCATGTATCAGTCACCCATAAATTGTGAGGGAAGCCAGAATTATATGGCAACTATTGTAATCAGTGTTATGATAAGTAGCTTTGTATTAGTAATTACCTATTTGTAATTACCAATATGTACTGTATGGGGAGGTTGGGGGTAGTTTTACACATATGGGGCCTTCTGAACATTTTCTACAGTCATAAGATTAATTAAATTTACATATGCTGTGTGAATTTATCATGTCCTCAGTCTTCTTATGATATTCATCCACCACTCTTATACAGTAAAAGAGCTTCTTTACATCTTTTTTTAACAAGTTTTTTATATTTAATTTCATTGTATGCCCTCTGGGTGCTCTGTTCCTACATCTTAAAGAACTGTTCCCTGTCCATATCTTTGATCTGTTTTAAGAACTTATAAGTTGTGATCAAGTCATCCCTCACTCATATCCCTTCTAAGTTGGTTAAATTTAAAGCCTTAGACTTTCACCATTTCTTTTAATTTTGGTACCATTTTGTTACCCTTCTTTGGGCCTTCTCTTTTTGCCCCATGTGCTTCTTTAGGTGTAGTGATGAAATTTTAGAAGCATTTTCTGGTTTTTACTCTATGTAAGATATGAACAGCATGTAGAATATTTCCTTATTCATATACTTGAAAACTATTCTGATTTTTGCCAACTTATGGGTTGTCTCCTTAACGATTCTCGTAGTATGGGACTCTGGAGACAGGTTTGGGACACTGTCTACTTCTAAGTCCTTCTCACACACAGAATCCTGAAGCTTATTTCCTACCATGTAATAATCATATTAAGGCCATCTTTCGCTTTGCCCCATCTCCATTACTTTACATTTGCTCAGGTTGAATTTTATCAGCCATGTTTCACACCAACTTTGGAGTCTGTTTAGGTCCTCCCGTAAATTGATGCAATCCGCCTCTCTTTTCACTTCCCTCATGACCTTTGCATCATCTGCAAACATATTCAGGTTGTATTCTATACCTCCAGGCAAGTCATCAATATAGATCAAGAAGAGTAATGGTCTCAGAACTGAATTCTGTGGCACTCTGTTGGTCACCTCATCTCATTTGGAAAAGGACTGTCAGACATGCATCTTTTGTTCCCTACCGCTGAAATGATCTTCTAAACATCAGAGGAATTTCCTTCTTGTTCCTGTTGATGATCCAGTCCTATCATACAATTTCTTTAGATCCATTAATGTCACATACAAATCCTCTTTCCCTAAATATTTTTCACACACATTCTTCATAGCAAACAACTTATCCACACATCCTTTGCTGCTCCTGATGCCACATTGTTCCTCCTCAGTCTGATGTACTGTGCATACCACCACCCTCTCAACCACCGCTTACAACTTACTAGGTATACTCAACAAATTTGTACCTCTGTAATCTTTGTCCCCCTTGCCTTTATAGAGTTGCACTATTTGGAAATTCCACTAATCCCCAGGTACTTCACCTTGTGCCATGCATGCATTGAATATCCTAAGTAACTGTTATCTCCTTTCTTGAGAAATTTAAATGCAATCCCATCCTCATCAGCCACTTTGCCACACTTCATCTTTTGCAAGGCGTTTACCATCACTTCTTTTTTAACCATACTGGTTGCCATGATTATTTCATTTGGCATACTTCCTCTCTCATCTAACACACTCTACAGCCCTTCAAAATACTCACACTATCTCCTCTTCACTTCTTTTATTTGCCTGTTACCACTTCCTAGCCCATTCAACAGCCCTTCAAAATACTTCATCTCCTCCAGACTTCTTCTTTGCCAGATACCATATCTCCATATGCTTCCTTCACTGATTCTCCCATTTATTTTCTTGTTCTCCTCACACTATTTGCCCCTTTGAAAAGCATTTTCTTATTCTCTCTGAAGTTTACTGATATACTTTCACCCCAACTCTCTTTTGCCCTTTTTTTCAACGCCTGCACCTTCCTTTTGGCCTCCTCCTGCTTTTTCTTGTACATCTCCCAATCACTTGCAACCCTTCGCTGTAAATAAAGCTGATGCACAGCTCTTTAATATTCCACTAGCAACCTTTCCAAGCTCGCTTACTCTCATCACATTCTTCTCATGTATATTATTTCCTCTTTTCTGAAAGCCTCTGCAAATCTTCACACTAAACTCCAACTAGCATTGATCAGACATCCCACCAGCTGCCTTTCTCAGCAGGATATTCACATGCAAGTCTCTTCTGCATGCTTATCAATTCGTATATAATCTAATAGTGCCCATTTTCCATCTTTCCTACTTATCCATGTATGCGTACTTTTTCTAAGTCTCTCCTCTTAAGCCAAGTATTGCCAGTCACCATTCCTTCTTCAGAAAACAAATCTACATACAGTTCACCATTTCCGTTCACATTACTGAATACCCCATACCCCTTAATTATACCATCAACTACCACTTTATCTAATACTTTAGCATTCAAATCATCCATTACTCATCCATTACTAACACTCAATCTCTCGCATCAAAATTGCTAATACACTCGCTCATCTCCTCCCAAAACACTTGCCTCTTCCTCATTCCTCTCGATCTCAGGTGCATAAGCACTAATGATCACCCACCTCTCAAAATCGACTTTCAATTCAATTCACTTCAGTCTGGGGCTTACTTTCTGACACTTTCACACATTCCAACATCTCCCTCTTCAGAAAAAGTGCTGCTCCTTGCTAGCTCTTACCCTCTCACAAACCACAGACTTTAACCTTAAGATATTCCCAAACCATTCTTTCCCCTTCTCCTTGAGCTTTGTTTCTTTCAGAGCTAAAACATACATGTTCTTTTCCTCAAATATACTATAAGTCTTTTCCTTCTTCTCTATCTATCTATATCTCTGACGCCTGTTCCCTTCTGGAACTCCCTCAAGGAGGTGGCCACGGCAATAGAGTCTCCATAACCTTGTTTAAATCCACACACATTCAGAATCCCCAGCCTAAGCATTCAAGGAGGATGTGAGCATTCCTTGCTTGGCTCCTTCTTCTTTTGCTGTTTTTAGAAACTGATATGCAAAAATCATTTAGTAGGCTGACAGAGATGCCTTGTGGAAGGTCTTACAAATACATGGAGGGAGAAAAATTACCAGAAGCAGCGAGAGGTTTTTATTGAATGCAAGGGATGTGTGCTGGTAGGTAGAGAGGAGGGTGAGTGGTTACAGGTGAAGATGGGTTTGAAGCAGGGGTGTGTGTGTGATGTCACCATATTTAATTTGTTTGTGGATATCGTGGTGAGGAAGATAATTGCATGGTACTTGAAGAGGGGGTGAGAAAAGTGGAGAAAACGAAGTGTTTTAGATACCTGGGAAACATGGCAGTGAATGGAACCATGGGTGAGAGGGCAAAGGTCCCAGTAGCATTGATGAATGTGTGGAATGAGAGGGTACAACCTGGAAGGATGAAGATGGGCATGTTTGAAGATAAAGCAGTCTTGGAGCTGTTGAATGGATGCAAGGTGTGGGCTCCAAATGGGAAAGTATGGAAGAGGGAAAATGTGTTGAAAATGAAATGTATGAGGACAATATGTGATGGAAGGAGGGTTGATCAAGTAAGAAATGATAGGGTAAGAGAGAGCTGTGGTAACAGAAAGAGTGTGGTTGAGACAGCTGAAGAGGGTGTGCTGAAATGGTTTAGTGAGGGAGAGAATGAGTGAGGAGAGGTTGACAAAGAAGGTTACTGCAGCAGGAGTGGAGGGGACGAGTAGAAGGCGGGGAGACTGAAATGGAGATGGTAGAATGGGGTGAAAAAGGTTTTGTGTGCTTGGGGATATGAACATGCAAGATGGTTATGCTGTAAACAGAATAGCGTGAACTGAAACGACATCGTACACTGGGGATGACGAACTGTCAATGGACTGCAATAGGCTGCACATGAAATGGTTAATGGAAACCACAAAAAGGCCTGTGGGGCATGGTTGTTGATAGTAAGCTGCAGTTTTGGTGCATTACATATGACAGCTAGAGTGTAGGTATGAGTAAATGAGGCCATGTCTTCATTTGTCCATGGTATCGTCCCGCTAATGTGAGGAATAATGAATAAGTATGAGAAAAAAAAATATATACATATATCATACTTGATCGCCGTTTCCCACGTTAGCGAGGTAGCACCAGGAAACAGACGAAGAAAGACACATCCACTCACTTACACATATATATACATATATGCACATACACATACATATACATTTATCTACATATATACATATACATATACATATATACACAAGTACATATTCACACTTGCTCGCCTTCATCCATTCCCGAAGTCACCCAGCCCCACAGGAAACACCACAAATACATGAAGGAAAAAAAAAAAATAACATATACATTCTCTTCTTTTACCCCCACACCCAATCGCCATACCCTGCATCAGCAAGGCAGCGCCAGGAAACAGATGAAGAAAGGCCACATCCACTCACATCCATACATGAACTGTCATATGTAATGCACTGAAACCACAGCTCCCTATCCACATACAGGCCACACAGACCTTTCCATGGTTTATCCAAGACGTTTCATATGCCCTTGTTCGTTCCACTGTCAGCACGTCAACCCCAGTATACCACATCGTTCCAATTCACTCTATTCCGTGCATGCCTTTCACCC
>JAUTYZ010000008.1:365911-376641 GCA_032273725.1 Panulirus interruptus | reverse complement strand
GTGTGTCTGTGTGTGTGCGTTTTCTGTGTTTACTTAAGATCTTTTTAGAAACGCCTAAAATTACTAGGGTTTCATGTGAACCATCTGTACACACTGGGAGAAAAAGTCATAACGAAAGCTAACCATTCAACTCTGCCATAAAACCAGAGACAAACGAACACGAAAGTCTTTTACAAGTTTAGAAAACAAAACAGCAAATCCACAAAAAGTGAAATCGCACCATAACGCATCGCTGATTCTGATCTCCTCTGTTTGTTTATATTCTGAGATCGCTTACAGTACCAAACCAGATTCCGACGATGGGACGACGGGCTAGGGCGACCGACAGAGTTTAACGTCAATAGACGCTAGATAATTACATAGTGCAATTTGTCTTCATAAATTCGTAACCTCTACAGGGTACAAAGACTTCAATTCTATTTTCATTAGATCTATAATATCAAACAAAATCATTTTATACATAAAGTAAATGTATTGTATCTTGACTGTTCCCTTGTTGGACATGGATGTGAACCTTTTGATTTAGGTGACGACCAGTGATATTGTTAGACACAGTTACAATTTCCCTTCACCTGTAGATGGTGGGTTTATTTTAATAGACTCTCTGAAGGTGTTACTATACAACCATGTGCGATGTTATCTCCTGTCCTGGATCACCTACTTGACCCGGTCGAAGTAAGTTCTGTTTGACGGAAGATCCCTAAGAACTGGAAGTTCCTCAAAACTGGAAGTCCCTCAAGAGAGAGAGGCCCTCAAAACTGGAAGTCCATCAGGAGTAAAGGGTCCCCAAGACCTGGAGGCCCTTAAAACAGGAGAACCATCAAGACTGGAACTTCTTCCACACCGGAAGGTCCTCAAGACTGGAAGTCCTTACAGGCTGGAAGGCTTTCAAGGCTAAAAGTCCCTCAAAGTAGGAAGTCCTTCAGTACCAGAAGGACTTCAAGACTAAAAGTCCCTCAACACAGGAAGTCCTTCAGGACTATAAGGCCTGCAAGACTTGAAAACCCTTAAGACTGAAAATCCCTCAACACAGACTATCCTTCAAGACTGGGAGGCCCCTCAAGCCTGGAAAGTCCTCATGACTGGATGATTCTCAAGACTGGAAGGCCCTTAAGATTGAATTCAAGACTGGGAGGCCCCTCAAGCCTCAGAAGCCCTCATGACTGGATGGTTCCTGAAGACTGGAAGGAATGCAAGATTGAAAATCCCACAAGAAAAGATGTCCTTCAAGGCTGGAAGGCCTTCAAGAACTGGAGACCCTCAAGACGGCAAGCCACAAGACTGCAAAGACTTCTAGACTGCAAGGACTTCAAGACTAGAGGACTCTCAAGAATGAGAGTCTTTCAAATCTGGAGGGCCCTCATGACTGCGATTAAAGGTTCCTAGACATCACAACATTAGTTCCTCTTCTGTGGTAAACTAAACAAAGGACGCAGGAGATAAAGCAGATAAAGAGGGGAAGAAAGAAGAGGAATTGGAATAGTAAGAGTAAAGCAGGAGCAAGAGTAAAGCAAGAGAGGGGAGCAAAGGCGACTAATGGAGAGGGAGGGAGGAGGAATAGGAAGGAAATCATATGTAAAAGATACATGATTAAACGTTTTAAGAGAAAAAAATCTGCATTAGTATTGAACAAAGAGGCTGGCTGATTGATTTTAAGAAATCTCTGAAGCATTAAAACCAAACGGTTATTCAGCAACTTGTAGCATAAAAAAAAATATCTAAACACTTCAAATTTTGTTCATACATAATTATACACTTCAGTTTCCTTTAAAACTTCATTAATCTATTTATATTAACACTAAGGTCTTAAACCTCTCTAGCCAAGAAGGGTAAACTTATACTATGCGTTTAGGGCAGTTAGCAACTGGAAGCAAGGAAAATATGCCAAAATTTGGGATATGGGACTTCAGTTCATCAGACTAAAGTTATAGTTACAATCAACTCACAGAGCACTGAAAAGTGCAGTGAGCAGTTATAGTTCTGTGGCTGGCAGAAAAAGTGTCTACACGACCACCTGTATATATGGGTAAGCCCTTTAAATTGCCTTGGTTCTAGAATTAAGCATGAAGTCGCTTAAGGAGGGTGTACTTACAGCGCCCTCTATTCCCCTACACATCAGTAGTGAGAGACCACATTTCCGTCAACTTCTATCTTAGATTTTATCAACTCTGTCCCGAACGCAAACCAATTATGACAACCAACACATTCACCAAACACCAGCAATCAACTGTATAGGTGATGACCGTTATTCACATTACAGAGAATCATTTGACTGTTCTGGTTAGTATCCAGATAGAGCCAATGCCCCACCTTCATTGTGTAATGTTTTATCCATACTTAAACTTAGGATATACACAAACTGAAGTGGTATAACACAATTAAAGATAATCAGAAAGCAAGAAGATGACTACCTGCTACAGAAAAGCAACCTGATCGGGACACAACACAGATTCAGGGGAGATCATGCATTACAGATTCTTAGGCTTCTATAACAGTGTGAGTTCTGACTTAGATCAACTTGTGCTAAGTTAAAGCATGTACTTACCTGAATCTGGGAGCGTTCTTGATTACTAATGCCACGCGTCTGAAGAGAAACAATGAGAGTGATCTTAGACTCCACCCAAACTCGTACCTCTTCTTGAACTGTGACAAACCTGCTCCATAATTCCAAGGCTGTTTCGTAACGAAGAATCACCTGAAAGAGGAAAAGTTGTGAAAGATATTAGAGTCAGAGTCAAGACAGTGATATGATGGTATATGTTGGTAAGACACTGGTATGAAGGTTTATACTTATGTAAGGCATGAAAATACAAGTTTTCATTCATGGAAAAAATCAAGGATATCAAGTCTTGAATATCTTTTTACTTACTGTTAGTAAAAACTATGTTAACCTGCATAGCCAAAACTGTTACATCTTTTTTAACAAACAAAGGAGAAATTATCATACCGATTCTAGTCGCTGCGAGACACTATTCCAGCGTGTAAGTTGTGTCTCCACACTGTCGGTTTTTTCCACTTGAACTGCCTGAGTTTTGAGCATTTCCAGTAAGTTTACATTTGTGGTCATTGATCCTTGTAGGTTTTGCAATTCTTCCACGTGTTTCCTTAGTGCAACCCGGTTGACAGAAGGTAAATCCAAGGCACTTTCTAAGAGATACTCAACTTCTTGCAAGAAGCTATCTACTGCATCAGATGAGGACATAAATTTCTGCCACATTTCAAGGCGATTCTTCAGGTTAGTGCGGGTCTCTTTGATGCTCTCTGTAAGTGACCTAAGCCGCTCTTGGAGAGCTGCAATTTGCGATGATAGTTCTGATAAGTGGCAAGGGTGATGGGGGTCTTGATGTAAAGTTTCCATGCACTGTTTTACCTTACTGATGTCTTCTTCTGTACGACCTAAACTATCATGTATGGTCTGACATGAATGAAGGGCAGCCTTAAGGATCTGTTCACCTTCTTTATCTACAGCTTGACACCTTTGCAGTGTGCTTTCAAGATGCATCATTGTGAGAGATATACGCTCCACACGGCTAATAGTCTTTTGCACATGATCCAGTGTATATTCCAAAGATGCAATACGTTGCTGGATGGTGCAAATCAACTCTTGACATGTGAGTGACAGCTGATTAACAGTGTTCATCAGTTCTTCATCTTGATCCTCCTTAGCACTTGACACCTGTGTTAAATGATCTAAGTTCTCCTTGCTGTTCAGTATCTTGATACGTAGCACCTTATAATTTTCTGAGATGTCTCGGAGTTGCTGGATTGATGTTACATTGGTATCAATGTTCTGGAGGGCAACTTCAACACTAGACAGTGTATCTTGAGTTTCTGCCAGGAGCTGCGGCACTGGAACTACCTGAATTTGGATCCGGTGTAGCTCCTTTTCCTTTTGCTGGAGAAGCTCTTCAAGCTCACTCCAATCAGCTTTAAACTGTGACAAGAAGTGTCTCTGATGAGACTCATCTGTCATATTTACCAAGCCCACAGATTTGTCGAAGTGATTCATGCATTCATTCAGCAGAACACTTTGGCTATCGAACTGGGCCTTGAGGTTCTGTGTAAGAAACAAGATATATATATATTTTTATATCGATACGATAGTTAGTTTTGAGAAGTGCCAAAATAGTAGGTCACAATTAAAGCATATTAATGCTAATAATCTCTTCTATAAGTGCTGGATTAATATAAACTGAACTTTTAATAGAATTATGACAGCTCAATAATGCTCAATAAACAAAGTTAACATGAACCTGTTTACATAAAGACCACACATACAACCTAACAGATATTATCATTGTCACAGAAAGGCTACTGAACTTTGAAAAATAGAGGTGAAGAGTACTTAAAGTAATAAAAACTAAAAACTATGTAAGTAATATCTTTGCAATTAGTGGAGCAATTATTTGAGAAAGCAATTATATCTAAAGAATATAGTACATGTAATTATTAGTTTCATGACAGTGTTTAAATCAACAGATAAAATCACCGGCACTGTGAGGGAAAGATATGTCTGAGATATGGAAATGGTAATCGAAACTGTAAAACATGTGTTGGTACCATGAAAGGTTCAAGAGGAAAATATTAATGTAATCTACAAAGGTCAATCAGAGTAAAATTCTCAGGAAGTGATCAAATACATCTGGAGTGCTATCAAAGATAAGCAAACCAATGTGAACTCTGCAAATTTGTAGGGAAAGTGTTTTTGAGAAGAGACTTAATATTTACATGGGAAGGACTACCTTTAAATGGGCAACTTTTACCAGTGTAAAAAAGTGACTTAATTGGTATTAGAGCTTAAAAATACAAGGCAAATGACACACAAAATGAATCAAAATTACCAGTGCAATAAAAAAAAGGTAACAGCAATTATTAATATGAGCACATGCAGGAAGAGTTTTACTTATAGGGGACCATCTCCTAAATTTTTTTTCTACATGCAAATTCTTGAACTTTTAAAGCTCAATGCAGTCATTACCGTTTGCTTGCTACTCTATTATCTATTTCTTGATATCTCTTCCAACTTTAATCTTATTCAGTTTCCCGTTCTGTCCTCTGGTTGAATGGTCCTCTTCTAGTTCAAAGAACTACTCAATATCAGTATTGTCAAATTAAATGAGGAACCTAATCTATGTAGAACCACCTATCACAAATGATCACTCAGTATTTTGGAATGATGCAATTCATCGCACTTTACAAAACACACACATCAACCTAAAAGATCCCATTACACTAGTTACACAGGCCACCTTTCACTAGTAATGACACCCCAAGCACACATCTGATCTGTGCCAGTAATGACACACCTGGGAATGGGCTGCCAATGACAAGAGCCAGTGCCAAGCCTAGTTAATTCCATCTACCATTCAATTCATATTACCAAATATCTCTTTACAGGCTCAACTGACATACAAACAAATTTCCCAGCCACAACATGCAGCTCTCCCTTCTCTTAATTGTATTCACAGGTCACAGTGGAAGAACCCTCTCTCCAAAAGACCATAAACAATACGAGAAACAGTTAGCTCATCCATATGTGACTACCCATGAGTGCTGTTATGTCCATGCATGCATGAGTGTCTGCATATGTTAATATGCATCTGCAAATTATCTTTATGAGTATGTTGATAAGAGAGAAAGGAAGTGCAGGATATAAAAGTAGAGCTTACTTTACACCAGGTAAGATACAAACTGGAAGTAAGATCATTCAATAAATGCTGTGAAACAAAAGACATACCCAGATCTGATTGAATTGTTCTTTCAATTTCTCTTGGTCTTGTGGTATCAGATCAATATTTTGCAATGAGGTTTTGGCCTGTGAGCACCACTCCTGAAGCTTGTCCATCTGTGTCTGGTAAGCAGCCCAGTGCACATGCAATTCTTCTAGGCGCTCCAGCAAGCGGCTGACTTCCTGGCGCAGTCCAGTAGTTCTTTGGTGGTGTGCCGTCACCCGTGTCTCAAGGTGAGTGCAAGTGATGGTGTCTCCCACTTTCCGGACCATCTCCACCAGGTGGCCCATGTGAGCTTCGTGTGTCACGCTCTCCACCAGCAGATCCTGTATCATCACCACACACACACACTCACATGTTAGTCATGCTCAGGATCAGGTTAGCCCCATAACATGGCCATGGGGCCAGACAAGGTATGTACCATCTCTCAACTATGGCCCAGATATGAAACCATCCAATGATACCCATTTTAAAGCTAAGAAAGCTAGGAATATTATATACTAATTCTTTTTCTATACTTGCTTGCATCCCACCTTAGCGATGTAGCAACATGAGCTCATTAAAAAATATTAAGCTAAATTTCTGAATTACGTATATGAAAGTACTTTCATCAATTAAGTAAACTACTTTAACAAAGTACATTAAGATCAAAAAAGCTTGAATCTCTCTAATAATCAGTCTAAATTTAAGATCAAGATAAAATGGTATTTATTATCAAAAGGATCAAGTTGAAGTAGATTTATAGGCCAGTGTCCAAATTGCATTAAAAGATTACTGAATATCTTAAGAGAACCATATACAAGCTTTCACAAACACATAACTTTACCTTAATAACAGGATTTTGAAAATCTAAATCTATATCCAAAACCTATGAGAAATTACTAATGGTGTGAGAGAGAAAGAGAGCAAAACAATGTTGGAGAAAGAGCAGTCATCCAGAGCAGTGAATAACTTTCAACTAAATGGTGTTAGACTGCTGTACTGGGCTTATCACTTCAAATGATACCTAGTACAAAGTATAAGAGAATGTTATGCATAAGCACTTCTTGTGAAAATACTGTTAAGGTTATATACACTAATTTGTCAAAAGAAATTTCAGAGGCAGCATGGTAACTTCGTTGTAGCCATTCATCCTGGCTAACTAATTTTCTCTAAAATTAAGAGTTAACAAAAATTTAACACCAAAAGAACTTTGAAATGCTATAGTCCATCAGGTTAGCAACTGCAATGATGATGGCCTTGTGAAGAGTACGATTAAGTGAAATTTGTAAACTAGAGCACTTCTGTACTTCCTTCTCTGGAAAAAATGAAAAATTTTCATCTCACTGTAACAATCTAACTTGTCAAGTCTTAACAATAACTATTAGTTTCTATCATATATTGGCCATCTACAAAGGAGGTACTAAACATACAATATGAGAATAACAGATCCTGCTATTCTCACCTCTTATATCAAGCGCTATTTATAACTAATGAGCACATTACTTCACAGTACGAATTATTATTGGTAAATAATCTACTATAAAAAATATGTGATTTTATGCATATTGTACATCTGTGCATTTTTCCCACTACTTATCTTGGGATATCATAATGGAATGTGTTAATCCGCCCTTTATAATTCATGCAATTACAAGCAAAAAGTAATCATATGTTTTCATTGTTAATATCTAAATTTGTTCACCAAAATAATGAGAAGAATGATCTGTAGGTATCAGTCTTTATACTGATATAAAAATCAACAATTTAAAACACTGCATGGTGTGTATACATTACAATCAAAACATTGTGCACGAGGAAGGTAACTTAAATGTAAAAATAATAGTGACACTCTTTTGACCATATTTCAAGAAAGCTGATTTTCCTGTTTCTCTCAATCAAATCTCAAAAACATTTTACATTAATATATAATTTAAGGCAGTCATATATATTACAAGGAATGGAAAGCATTGCCATATTTAAATCTTCTGTAAGTAAAACAACATATATCTCAAAATGTTATGTTCCCATAAATCTGTACACATCCAATAAAACTGGAAAAAATTAGGTTGAAAAGTGTCATTTTACAGATATTTTACTTATAAACGTCGGTGAAAGAAGTTTTTACATTATCACAGTTACAACCTTATCAACATGCATATACGACAAGTGAAATTCACCATGCTACTTTTCCTGTCAATTTATGAATGACATAATTAGAAAATTATGCATATAGTGTGGAAAGCCTTCCGAAGCTTTTTATGATATGTTAATAATAATAAATATGGCTCCTCAGAACTACAGAGGCATGTTATGATACTGCTGTTAACTACATAATAGTTACAAACCTGGCATTCCTGAAATAGGTAAATTAAGGGCACAGATCATATACACTAAATGAAATTCATATCTATTAATATTTTAGTTACAGCAGCACACGGAATTACTGTTTTCAAAATCACTGATCGTCAGCGTACATCTAATGATAAACTGCCACAAACTCGTTTTCCATTAACTGTATAAAACAACCAATTCAGATGTAAAATAAAATTTCAGGTAAAGTGCTGTATATTCTTGAAGGAAAATATGATTAAAATTCAAATAACATTCTGCAACAAAATTAGATTGTGGCAGTTATTAGATGTAGAACTATGAAATAAATAGAGCACATTATATTATATGGATAACTAACACTGCAGTTAAGTACAAGAAAAATGTGTTGGATAAATTGCATTATAGCTATCTCAAAAACAAGAGAAAAAATGCAATCACTAACCTTGCATGCATTTGTGTTGTCTTGGTAAGTGTCAGCAGACACAGTATGAAGCTGGGTAACCTGTTCTGATGCTGACACAATCCAAGCTTCCTCCTCTTTCAGTTGGTTGAGAAGACGCAGCCACTCAGCCTCCAGGAGGGAAAGCTGGTGGTTGCGCTGTGTGGCCTTATCCAACAATCTTGAGGCCTTCAAGTAGGAGCGAGAGTACAATTGCTGGTAATGAACACGTGAGCTGGGTTCAAGAGCAGTGTCCAGTGATTCAAGCACTTTCTGGCATTGGCGAAGGGAAAGGAAAAGCTTCTTATGTTTGGTAATGGTATCAATCAAGTGATTGTAATCTCGAGCAACCACTCTTGCTTCCAAGATAGTTTCTGCCATTTCAATAAGATGTGTGAGTTCCATTAGAGTTTCTTCATATTCTGTGGTGGTAGCTGTGAGCCGCAAAAGGTGATCTAGCTCCTTCTCAACAGAGTCATGAACATCACAAAGCTCAGCCTGAACTGCAGCCAGCTCGTCACCAATATTTCGGCTTGGGGTATGCTGAAGATCAGGTGAGCTTAGCAGTAATTGTGTGATGCAATCCCTCGTTTTTTCATTAGTAGCAAGAAGCAGTTCTAGCTTAGCCAGTTTTTCTTCTGGTGGCATTTGTGTTTCCTGAATCTGACCTAGCTGAGTCTTGAGTCTTGATACCTCTTGTTCAGCATCATTTACTGCTATGAGATATTGTGCATAACGTTCTTCGCCAAGGGCAAGTTCTTCTTGCTGGCTCTGTCGCACTTTCTCAATGTGGATAACCTGCTTACGCAGATATCTTACAGTTTCTCTGATAGTTATCAAAGTTTCTTCACTCAAAATTTCTATGGCAGACTTTGTCACATTTTCAAGGACAGTTAGCTTTTCTTCAACAATATGGAGCTCAGTACGTATGTGTTCATACTGTCTGGTTCTTTCACTTACATCTTCAGTGTTTCTGATTTTGTATATTCTGTACTCTATAGTTTCTAACCATGTACTCACAGTCTCAACTATAGATATAATAACTTTCTGTACTGCAACAACTTCCTCCTTTTCTATGGTTGACTGCAACATATTAAGATTAACATCAATTTGTTCTTCGAGCTCTTTTCCTGAGGGCTGATTTGATGGGGTTAATATAAGTGGGGCACTAGGAACTATGGGAGTTACCTGTTCTCTTAAATTTTGACGACGCTTTAGGAGAGTGTAAATTGTCAGCCATTCTTGGGCAATAACTGTTTCTTCAGCCAGAGGCTGTTGCCCTATAACAGTTTCTTTCTTCTTTAATGCTAATTGTAAATCTTTAGCTTCAGAATCACCAGATGGAAGCGACACTTGTCCTGCCTCAATTTCATGCTCATCTGGAGGGAGCGATGCACTCCGAGGCCTTACTCCAGGTGGCCCAGCTGTGTGTTCATCAATCAGTTCATCCGAAATTACTTTTGAGTCATCTCTTGGATGTACCTCTTCAGTAGAGGGTAGTTTTGCAATTTCAATGCTAGTGACAAACTGATCATCAAAGTGTGCCGTGAAGATGCCAATAGGTGATTTATCCTTCATGGTATCAACCTCAGGAACATCAACTGCTTCTTCAAACATCTCCTCCATTTCAAGCCTGGCACTTACTGTCTCTAATGTCAATTCTCTTGCTTTAATATCTTGTACTGTCTGTTCAACTTTAATATCCTCTGGATGCTTATCAGTTGCCTCAGCTTGTACGTCTTCATAAGTGCTTTCCTCAGGAGTATACATTTCATCTTCAATGGAACTTGTGTCGTCATGAGAACTTTTGCCAGCATCTGTTTCATCGGCATCACCTCCTGACAAATCATATCCCAGATCCTCAGCTGAAGTTAATATAGATGAATCTGATTTGGAGGTATCTTTAACCTCTTCTTCATTCTTAAGTCTGGTAAATTCCCCTGTTTCTATGGGACTTAGCTCACCAGCTACTGGAATATATATGTCATCATCTGGAGAAACAGGTTTTGCAGTGGACAATTTCTGGGGCAAGGAAACCTCCTTTGAAAATTCAGATGGATCTCCCTCAACCTTAGACACTTGCAATGAAGACTGAGGTTCACTGTCCTCTTCTGTCTTTTTATCAGGCGATGAGATCTCAAGAGGTTGCATTTCACAAGCCTTCTTCACTTTAAACTCATGTGTTACAAATCCAGGCTGTAATTCTGTGTCTTCTCGTGCCATATGTTCTGGTGCTGATAATGAAGCCT
>JAUTYZ010000008.1:166381-176626 GCA_032273725.1 Panulirus interruptus | reverse complement strand
TGAACGATCCTATCTGTAAGCAGACTTTTTAACAAGATAAACTGAACACCGAATGTTTTGCTCATATGGCAACGAAAAAACATGCACAAATGTAACTGTGCATGTATATAGTCTTTTAAGTAATTCATAAAACTTGAAAGAAAAAAGTTGTAACTACTTAGTGGGTAGGGTCTATAACTATAGAAAAGGGAATATTTCAGCATTCTTTAAGTAATGGTTATTCAGACAGAGAAATCACAAAATGTAATCTATAAATGAAAAACAAGTAAAAAAATTTCATCTCACCTCTGAAATGCTATGCAAGGTATAATCTTCAAACATAATATATCAAGCTTTAATGAGACCAATGCAGAATTATTTATGTAAATAAGAGTGTGTTTTTTAACATTAGTATTTACAGCATCAATGTGATCAGCAAATAACTATATATATATATGGGGGAACCTTGGTTTTTCTAATTAGATATGCATTTAGTCACATGAGTAAAAATATAATATCTATTTATTGAAAAATTAAATGGGGAAAGTATCCTGGCATTTGTCTACATTTAATGCTTGAATGCAAATGCAATCCGAACTGTAAATTCATAATAAATCATTTGTATAAGTATGTACAGTACCGTGCAACATCACCGCTGATCATTTTGCTGAAATACTATAAGTTTATTCCTTAATAACTGGAGGAATTAATTCTACCATTCATAACACAGAAACTGCCAAAGTAGGACTAGGAACAAGATAATTACTCTTACATAAGAATTTATTCACAAAAGCTCAAATTCTATCTCCCTCATGAATACAGTGCAAAAATTGTTTTGTCTACATTACAAAATATAACTATGAAGCAAACATTATATAGCTCTTTTGTTTTATGTTGAAATTATGAACATTATGATCATGCTTCTGTCCTGCTTTAATGGCCACAACACTGTCTTGTGTACAACTTACCCGTGCACTCATAGCTGCGTGACCTAGACAATCCCCTGACCCGCCCAGGGTTGCCTAGGTGGGTGGTGGGTGGTGCCCCTGGGATTTCCGTGATGGGCGACACACACCCCAGCATGCCCCTCAGGCGAGCCATGGACGACCACCGCCGCGCCACCTCCTCTACACCCATGCAACAGACGACACCACCACACCACCGCCCCCGCTGGCGCTACACTACGCCACACCAGCAGGCCTGCGCCCACTCCCGCCCTACACCTCCTGAATGCTGAGGCAAATATGAAAAACGACCTGCTGTTTTCTTTACTAGGTCAGCTGAGGATTGGTGGGGAGCAGGAGTGGGACACTGGCCAGCTGGTGAAAGCCTTGCAACAGGGACATGACACCTTATTACAGATTCGAGCTGCGACAACACACAAGGCTCTCAAGACTTCTGTGTGGGTTAGTACAAGGCTTGAGACATGGAAGGCACCATCTACTCTGTGTTGGCTCAACCACAGCTAAACAAGCACTACATGGACCTACATCAACACATTGCAAAGTGGTAGCCAAAATTGAAATGCAGACACTCTTGTCGAAAGTAGTCTGTATAAACCTTATGTATTAATATACACTTGATTTTCAGAGCAGAGTGTGATGATGAGAAATTAAAACTAAATAAAAGTAACACTAAAGCTAAGTGCTGTAAAACTGTATATTGGGTAGATGGTACGAATAAATGTTTTGCAATATCATGGATTAACTCTTTAAATAAAGCACAATTCATGGTTAATAATAATAATATGAGGACATACAGTACATGAACAAGGAGCAAAGACATGTACACATGAGGCATGACTAGTAAGGTATGCACAAAGACAACCAGTTGTGTATCAACATCAAGGTCCCCTGTCACATCATCACACTAAGAGGCTTTAATTTCCTCTCCTACACCAACATCATTACCCTCCTTCTTATCTTTTTTTCTCCCTCTACCCTCTTTCTTCATTCCTTACAAAAAGATTCCTTCATGTGAATTCCACGAACCTGCCCTTGGCTCCTCTACATAGAAGACCATATCACCCTCACTATCTCTTCTACTAGAGTTATCAGGGGCAGCTGAAACATCCATTTTACTTTTGGACTTTCTTCTTCGCAGGACACTTGCTCTCTTGGCCATCTGGATGACAAATCAAAGATAAAGACATAAAAATTTGGGGAATTATATTACATATTGGGCTTCTTCTTAAACAAGATATTTTATTGTTAGCATCTGACTGAGTAAATACACAGAAAACTCCTTGTAAAGAAAATGGAATTTGCAATACACCTATTAAGCTGTAGAAGAGAGAGATACTAGTAAATTTGCTACATATACTATCTAAAACCATTCATGACATCAGCAAACTCAGTAATAATAACATTTTGTTCCCCGAACAGCTGTCTATGATTTAACCTCTTAACTCCTCACTTGGGTTTTGTTTCCAACCTGTGAATCTCATTTTTTCAAGTTGTTTAAAATATGTCTTTAACCGTAAAATTTCAAAGACATTCATTTAACGGAAAAAAAAAAATCAGAAAGATATCTTGCCCACTACTTTCACTCTGATGATGTGTAAAAGATTTGTAGATGTTTCGATATAACACACTAAAAAGTGCAAGAATAAGGCCTCAGCGTCGAGTTGCCACTCTGCATATCATTAATCTTATTTACACTGAAAAATTTATGACTGTATATTACAGTTTCATCTCATATGATAAATATTATCTTGTTATAATCAATGTGATTCACATATAATTAATCCATAACAGAAAAGTAAGAAAAGTCTGTAAAATTATCAGACACACCAGTCAGTGTTGTCAAGGTCATGCAAGCACTAGCAAAACTGCCTCCACTTCTTCTAAAAGACTTTCTACTTCCTTATCTTGGTCAACTTACAGTGCTGGAAGCATCAGTTTCCATCATAAAATCACTCTCTACATGATCCAACTACAAATCATCATTGTCAAGGAAATCAGGATAATCTTCTGCCCGGTCCTCTAAATCTAGTTAAAAGTCACTCAATTTCCTTTCTATAAAATGCTCAACAATGTGCTGTTACTGTTATGGCTGAAGGTTGACTGATTGTGGGGAGAATTTATCGTGGACTGCCACCTCGGCAACCATCCAGGCTTGGTGGGCAGCATTGAAACAGAGGTGCGAAATTCGATGCGTAAATCTATGTCTAAAGGAGTTGTCCGGCTCACGTTAATATCCATCCAGAGGAGTAAGGGGTTAAATCAAAATACCATGCAGTGAACAGTAAAGCTTCTAATCATGCACATACAGCATCTGAGTTAAAATTCTAACAATATCAGCTGCCTTTGCAAATTAGCAGCTTTAACCTGCTAAAAATTCAATGCAATATGATGAATGTATAATGGCAACATTTTATATAATTATATTATCCATAATAAACTGCATATTAATTCTAGTTATAAAGATAAACAGAACTATGCACACAGATGCATATTTGATAAAGTGATTGACTTACAAAATATTCTAAAAACAAGATCAGATAAATATCTGATTACACCATTTCCCACAGTGATTCTCTTACTATAGAAAAGAATAAAAACTAAGTACAAGTAACAAAATCTTAGCATATTAGAGTAACTCTGCCAAGAACACAAATTCAAACTCTTATCAAATTTTTGAAAATGCAATGTATCAAACATAAGACAATAATGGTTACCATTCATCAAAAAAAAGTTTGAAAAGACAGGACTTGAACAGTAATCTGTAGGTTTTTTGAGGTAATTCCTTTTTTTTCTAAATGGAAAACTTATCCATCAGGCTGCTTATTTATACCATGTTGCCCTTCTCATACATTCAAAGCAAGACGTGCACGCAGAGTCATCACCAAACATTTCATCTACCAATAGTCTTCATATATTCATCAATAAGAACTCAACTACTCTGGAAGATTTTCCCTTTAAATATTACCACTAAAATTTATTCACATTTACTCTTAACTTTCTCCATGCATATGCTCCCAAACTCAGACACCAGCTTCTGCAGTTTTTCACTCTTATCTGCCACAGCACCATATCATCAGTAAACAACAAATAACTCCCCAGCCAGGCCCCTCACCCCAAGCAAACTGCACACCTGCCCCTCTCTCCATGACCCTTGCATTCACCTCCATCACCATCCCATCCATAAACAGATTAAACAGCCATGGTGACATCACACACCCCTGCTGCAAACCCACCTTCACTTGGAACCACTCACCCTCCACTCTACCTACTCACACAAATGCCTTACTCTCTTGATAAAAACTCCTCACAGTCTCTAATAGCTTTCCTCCCACACCATATATTCATATAATTTCCTACACAGCATCTCTATCAACCTTATCATGTGCTTTCTCCACATATATGAATGCCAAATACAAATTCTTCTGTCTTGTACACACAATCTTCAAAGCATAAACCTGATCCACACTTCCTCTAAAACGCCTGAAACCACATTGTTCTTCCCCAGTCTGATGATCTAAGCATGCCACCACTCTTTCAGTCACCACGCTTCCATACAACTTGCAAGGTGCACTCAACAAACTTACACATCTGTAATTTGAACATTCACCTTTGTCCCTAATGTCTTTATCCAATGGCATTACTTATGCATTCTGCCAATCCTCAGGCAACTCACCATGATCCATACATACATGGAAAATCCCAACTAACCATTCAACAACATGGTTCCCTCCTTTCTTAAGAAATTCAACTGCAATACCATTCACTGGATATTTTGTAAAGGAGTCCTGGTGTTTTATGATAAGATTTTCCTATATGACCTCCCATTTCATTCTACATACCACAGTGTGAAGGTCCTCTGACATACAGATGACCTTACAATTACTTCACAGTACCCTGACACTACAGAAACAACAAATATACAATACTACACTGCAAAACTGGAAAAGTGGCTCACCAGAATAGAAAGTCTGCATCTCAGAAGTCTTCAGTTACCATTTTGACCCCAGACAGACACGAATCCAACCTGTGCCATGCTGTCACCAAGAAATGCCAACTGCTCCCACTCAACAAAATACCAATCATTCTGGGCATCACACACGACACACATGCCATTCACTCCCCCCCAAAAAAAACATCAACAAAAACATATCAAATAAAGTAAATGCCCTTAGAACACTAACTGGTACCAGAATGAGACAAGAAGAATCTTTTAGCATCCTTTACAATCAATTCATCCGCTCTAACCTAGACTAAGCCTCACCTGCCTGGTCATCTACTCTGTCAAAAGGAAATATAACAAAGCTGCAAGTCACACAAAATAGAGCACTTAGACCAAACACTGGCTGCCTAGTAACTAAAGCACCCACAATCACTCTAGAGAACATGAGCATATTGATATCATTAAGGAGGGCCACACTGGTTAGCATTAGTTGCACATTTCTGCAAACCCCTTGGTTATAAATTGAAGTGGTAGAAGACATTTTTGCTCCAACTGCATGTGTCCTTCATTGGTCAGATCCTCAGAATGTGACTCAAGCAGCTCAGCCACATCTTGTTCTATAATGTCCTCACAGCAAAGATTTTTGTTTTTGCATAGCCAAAACCTGAGACTCAAACCATGCACACACTCAGGCCATACCTTACCCAAAGCACCGTTCATTGTCATGGGTTTTACCCTCTTCTACGTCACAAAAATTTTGTCCACAGCATGTTGTTATAATTCTTCCAACACTACCTGATTAAAGGTACCTCCCCCATTTGTATCATCAGGGTGTTGGTGCAATGTCCTCCTCAAATATATGCCTTGAATGTGGCAATCACACCCTGATCTACGGGCTGAAGGAAGTTGGCGGTGTTTTTAGGGAGGAACTCCATTCTAGAATTTAGATTCATCTCAGTCAAGAATAAGCAATATATTACTGGCTAAGTTTTTCCTGGCACAGTAGTGCTCTGCAGCTGCAGAAAAAGCCAATAAACCATTCATAAAAAATACTGGGTGACCCAGACCTTCTAGTTAGAATGCCAAATGAAAGATAAAGCCAACTCTATTCAGCCCAGGGATTTTTTTAAATTAAACTCTAGCAAGGGCTTAAGCTTAAAATCTCTCTCAGCAATCCTGCCCAGAAGCAGTGTCAAGTAATCTTTGCTACCTTGAATCCTGACGTAGTCTTTTCTTTCTTGCTAATGAATGACCTTGCTGGCATTCTTTTCCAAAATATGCCAGTCTGATCCACATTAAATACTTGCTGAGGTGTGCGACCTCCTTCCTCATTAACTTTCTTTAAATACACAGGGTAACATTCTGCTGCCCCTATGTTACCACTGGCAGCCTCCTCAGTCATGTGTGTGTAGGATGTTATGCCAACCGTGATGCCTCTTGAACTCCTGAAACCACAACATGCTTGCACCAAAAACTGCCTCCAACTTGTCTCGTTTAATTCTCCTAGATAATCGTAGTTGTTACTAGAATGTTCCTCTAATTCTAGTCTTCTATCCAAACACTGAGAAGGTTCTCCATATTTTTCATTACACTGCTCCTTCTCCTATATACTAACTTAGCAAGTAATGAAGTGCAAGACAAGAACTATATCTTATCTTATCCTTATTTTTCATAATAAAGACCACAGCTGAGTGAGTGAGACCTATGGTCTTGGCCATAACCATGAATTTCCTGCCATTATCAAACCTCCTAAACACCTCTAATTCCACATCTAAGGTAATAGCGTGATGTTTAAAATTCCCCTGAGTACTTCTGGTATTTTAGACAAACATACTGAATTAACTACACTTACTTTGGAGGCAGGAAATAATGGGTAAGGTTGCAGACATATTGTGGTGAGCAAGCGATGGCTAAAACATTTTTTTTTGCTGGCTGGCTGTCAATGGGTGGGATATATATGTATATTTTATTTTCACATCATTAACAAATGCACAATGAGTAGAAATAATACCTTAAAATATCTTAAATCAAAGAATAGATATTTTAAAATTATAAATATGAAAAATCTATTTTTTTCTAATCTGTTGCAACCTTGAGGGTTTAAATGCTGTTACACGAGTTTGTAGCCTACTTCCTAACAGCTGTAAGCATTACATTTTCCTCTGTGAGTGGCCACTATGATGGCTGTACTTGTAAACTGAAAAGGGAATAATAAAAATTACAAAAAGAAAAAAAAATCTTGAAAAAACCTGACAAAATGTCCTGGATTTCTGAAGTTTCCATAGTCCTGATTTCTGTATTTCTGATGCTGTAACAGTACTACGTTCATATGCATTTACAAGTTTTATATTCATACCTTTCTGAAGATATACTGAATCATATAGCAAACTATACATTCTACTGCCCCTTTATCAGCACTGTCATGTCGTGTGGATGGAGTGTTCAGTGAGATCTTTTAACATAGCAGGTGGCAGTTTTAAAAATTACTGGATTAGTAAGATTATTTGCTTATCAAAGCATATATCTGGATTGTTTGCAGAAACATCCATTGGAAAAGATAAAAATTAATGAAAATATGTAAAATGAAAAAAAATGTGAAACAAAATATTGGTTGGAATGAAAATGGAAGAAAAAATCTGTTTTAAAAATGCCACTAAAACAATATTCACTGAAATACACAAATAGAATATACTTCACAGTTACTGATGAAGGAAATCAAATTTTTGAACTTTCACGTTGAACATGCAAGGTGATACACAATGTCAGATGAGACATAATGTTGCATATGTCTTAGCAAGAATCTCTTAGCAGTTACATTATTAATGGCACAAAGACTAATGCCATGCATTTACAATATATCAGACAAATATCCCTAAGTACAAGTTATACTCTCTATGGTTTACATTCATCCATACACATCTTTTCATGCACATGCACACAATTACATTCTTCCACTAATAAAATTAATGTACACTCTACAGAGGAGCGACAAAAAATAAGCAGCAGTCAGTTTGTTTTCATACAAAAAACACAGTCAATCAATCTGTATAAAGAATATACTTAGCATTTGCTACAAGCAACTCCTGCTCTAACATTTTTTCCAGTCATACATTTTCAGCCCCTATGTTGTATGTCATTTAAATGAACTGCTCACAACAATAACCAATCATAAAACTGAAACTGCATATTCTTACTAAAAACTTCTGTCATAAACTGAATAATACTGGGGAGTAAGGGAATGTGAATCTGCTGCAAAAGGGAATGGTGTAGCATTAACGAACACACATAATGGAAAGGGTTGCTATAGTTGCTCAGGGTTAGCTACAATACTTCACCTTGCTTAGTGGTGTATTCAGAGAACTCTCCTGCAAAATTGAATCAAAATCTACAGTATTGAACATTAACATGAGTAATAATATTTCAAAATATTTCAGTAAGAATAAGTTTAAATGCATAAGCATGAAAAGTTCTGATATTTTCACATTACACTTCTCTACAGGATACTGTTAAAAACTGCTTCTTGGCTAAAGGCAACATAAGTGTACTTTGAATTATCTTGCAAGATATTTGAATTATAAGATGCAAATCAATGAATTTCTGTTAAGTGCATTACATATCAATATTTAATTTGAAAGATAAACATACCAACTGCACATGAAGTGATAAAAACTAAAGAGTTTATTATTTAACAAAATAAGATAAGCAAATTCATGAAAATCAGTGTAACTATCATTAAATTATGAATATATCATGCATCCAAAAAGTCACATTTCTACTGCAACAGATACCAAAAACATGTGCTTTCAACCAGGCAATCTAAAAAGCATTTTGTCTATAATCAGTTTTGACTTAATCCTGCATACAGTCTGATATGCATAGCAGAAATAATGACTATCAGATTATTAGCTATGTTCAAGCAAAGTTTTTATTTGTTAGTAAAATAGTCAACCTCTGCCAGGCAAACTAAAAGGAACTACATGAACAAGAGACCATATACAATTATTACTTCTCTCTTACTTGAGCCATGGCAGTCCCACAAAATATGTATCTTTATTTATTGAATAATGTAATGTTATCATTTTCTTATTAGCTAACGATTTTCTTTATCTTTAAGGAAGTTGAAAGCAGTATAGATTATAGATTCTCTTAATACTGGACTACTAAAAACTTTGTAAGTATATCTCTCAGCTAACATGAATGAAAGAATGTTGTATTCTCATTAAAAACCATCCCAAGAAGTAGTATAAGTGTGTTCAGCTTAATTGAGCGCAGTAATTTGTTTACTTCTCTAATACAATATGTTCACAAAAAATAATAACCAATAATAATGACTCAAGAATGTAATTTCCCTTCTGTATATACTAAATTACCTTGCTCAGTGGTGTGGACTGCGAGTGATTATTGGCATTAGGGTCTTTTAAGTGAATCTTCCAAGTAGCTGTGGAATTGAAGTGTTTATCTGCTGCATAGCAACGCCAGAGACACTGAATCAACATGGCTGCTGCTGGAATTTGACGGTTAAAATGCTTCTGCCGCTGTTTCTGCTGCACTTTCAAAGCAAACCCAGAGCCAAGGATACCCTGTGGAAAACGAAAGAATTCCTGGTAGTGAGATATGTATTTTAAGACTTAGATCGTAAAAAAAGAAGGGTGATTAAACACTCATAATATGAAAAAAGGTTACAATACGAGATCTTTTACTAAAGGCAAAGTGCAAAAATGTGAAGTGTCCGAGCTATACAAAACATTTTCAGCATAAGCTGAGCTATCCTGCACAGATATAGTATGCTACATAATACAAATTAGAAGAGATAAATTAAAAAAACAAGGGAGAGGGGGAGGCTGAAAAGGATATTGAAGGATGGAGTGAAAGGCCATTGTTCATCTGTCCCTGATGCTATCTCAAGTGATAAGTATGAAAAAGAAGCTAAAAAGAATAGGGGTTAGAAATGGAACAGAGTGGATATAAAGAATATTTACCAAGAAAAGAGAGAAAAAAAAATCACTGGAGTCACAAAATTAAAAAGAGTGGAAATTGAAAATACAAAATATACTACTCAGATAAGGGATGGATAAAATTTGTAATGGTAAACAAACTATGAACATTATACAAAGTGAATGGCAGTATGATAGATAATAAAGGTAGTACAGTACTTAAAAATGCATAAAGCACTGGGGTGCTTGGAATATTTGCAAACAATAAAAAGGAAAGATAGGGCATATGTGTTAAAAGGATAACACGGTCGACGTGCTGTTAATGGACTGAACCACAGCATGTGAAGTGTCCAGGGTAAACCACAGAAAGTTCTTTGGGGCCTGGCTGTGGATAGGGAGGTGTGGTTTCAGTACATTAAATATGACA
>JAUTYZ010000008.1:125377-135742 GCA_032273725.1 Panulirus interruptus | reverse complement strand
ACAATGGGAAATGTACATGCAGTAGTAGAATGCAATTTCACAGGATAGAACTTCATAGAAGGTCTTTTGATATTATTCATGTGGTTTCATGTAACATCTATTTATCACAAACACATTGGATTTTTGCAATATAAACAAAATTTGGTCGCAAATGGGCAAAGGCCTTCCTTTTTACTTGTAGGAAAAGATTTCCCTCATGCTCTTTATAATTATACATAATAACAATTAATTTAATGTAATATTTTATGTAGATGAAATTTATGCTGTTTCATGTTTTAACAAGTGAACACAGTGCAAATGATCATAATGAATCTATGCCTAAGCAATTATTGGAAACAATCATGATTTTCCATAAAACAAATATTTTCATGACAAAATGAAGTTCAGAATATTAAAATATATCATATAAAATACAGTCTTTTACAGTTGCATGTTCCTTTTCAATAGATTTTGACAGTATAGATACTTAAAGTACTCGGAGCTAAAATGTGTACTGAACTGTTACTGTCTTGTGCATAGCAGTGATGGATGTGTCCAATGCAACAGTGCACAGTGATACTACAACAGCTACTGAACATAAGTAGCAAATCAGATACTAAAACATATGTAAACAAAAACTGAAGAAAAGTTCATGATGCTCAAGGCTAGAGAGGTCAAGATGAGGATAATATGAATTGCAAACCACATATAAGTGCTATGGAATGAAATACCATTATAGATTTTGATGGTAATGTATCGTGGTAAAACAGAGAGGTAAAGGTCTCCTTGCAAAAGCAATTAATGAGGGATTACCTTAGGAATGAGAGATTTATGGGCCCACTCACCATCTTCTACTTTAAAACAAGAATTGTACCATAGCCCATAAAATTAATGCTGTACACAATAATACTGTTAATGGCCCAAAAAGCACTAAAATGAATGTAACCACAAAAATGGTTACAAACTGTGAGGACCACTGTCAAACTTACCATTTTAGCAATACAATACACAAGACTATATCAATAAGTAAGTCAAGATAAGTTAATGCTATATATAAAGACATAACATTACCATTACCTACAGCTTGACTCCCAACATGCATTTAAAATCAACCAATGTTTACAGCACTTTGCTATAATTGAAACTAATAAAAATACAGTTAATAAGAAAAAACAAAAAACAAACATGCCATTATCAACCAGTGACTCTCACACTCAAAATAATAAAGTACACATAAAAATATTCATAGGCAAATTATATGGAACCATACCACACCATTTTAGTAATAAAAAATAAAAACGCGGGCACCATCTAGGTTGTCTCACAATCTGCAACTATTAACTAAGCTGAGGAGTAATCACGCAGGTTTTAAAATTCACCGTTTTGATAAAGGATGCCTAATTCTTAATAACCTCGTGATGTCACAACTGGTTCTGTGCCCGCGTTCAGTACAATTAAGGAATAATGGAATAAGAATGGAGAAATGTAACCAGTAACATGATCATACAACTACCCACTTCGTTTATTCATCCTCATATCTTTTAAAGATTAATCATCATAATGTTGAGCTGGCAACATTTCTCCTCTGGAGCTGCTCTGTGAGTGGGTTACCCGCCACCCAGTTAGTGGCCCACTTTCAGCAGCTAGGAAACTCCATGGCTACACTGGTCTTTATAACAATAAAGGCACCAGGAGAACATTAGCTGACCACCACCATATACATAAAAGAGAGGTGGTCCCTTCCTAGCATGTGGCATATAGCACCAATGCTGCCACATGGCTGGTGGGCTCAACCACCCTGACTCTGTACACGACAGGGAAAGTTTCCCCCTCCTGGTGCCATTCATGCAAAGGGTAGAGAGACCAATTTCCATAACTGCCAAATGAGTAGTAGTAGTAGTAGTAGTAATACACAACAACAACACCAAAGATGTAAATGGAGACAACCAGGGCACGAGCAGAAATGCAAAAGCACACAAAGATTTATAACCTGGCGCCTGCTGCGCCCCCGCTCCACTGTCCGGCTGCACAACGTCTGGTGAGCGAGGCAGAGAGAAAGACTCGTTAGTCAAGCGCTGGACCGCATCGCCAACTCAACATTGTAGCAAATTACCGACTTACACAGAAAGGGACAATCTCAATTCTATATACACAATGATGCATGGGAAATAATATATATTATATAATTAAGCCCCAATGATCTACAAGAGAAGATCCATATACGTATATCATCAATATGCTTGTAGATGAAAGGAAATCAAATAAATGAAGGTTCTAGATGACAGAATACTGTAGCTGATAAACACAAAACTAATAATTACAGACGGTAACAAAATGAGTACTAAGGATTGATGGTTGGCGTGACGTCATGCGGACACAGCATGCTGAAAGAACTAAGGCTGGAGGAGTGCAGAGTGCGGAGACACACCCAGCGGGCGGTGCAACACAGTGACGCTTGGGACGCTGTACCTGATACTGTGTTGGGCTCCAGGGAAGGGGGGACGGGCTCACGGGGGCCGCGCGACCCAGGGGGCGGACCAGGAGGGGGGGGCCGGGAGGCCAGAGGAGGACTGGTCACAGGTCTGGGTATACGGGAAAAGGAGCTGCTGGAGGAGGAAGAGGAGGCTGGGGCAGGCTGTATTACAGGCTCTCCAGTATCAAGATCAACTTCTATCGTGTGACTAGTAACAACAGTTCGCCGAATAACACGAGTAACATTGCCATGTTCATCATGTATTTCACTTTCCTGAGTACTAGGCTCCGTTACAGAGAATCCATGCTCTTGCGTTTTGCTAGGATCCATTACAACACGTGTCTGTGTCACACGGCGGATATGGACATTGCCTTGATCATCAACAACCTCATCTTGAGCAGAATGCTGACCAGCATTAAACTCTTGGATGTACTCTTCAAGCTTTTTTTGAGCATCAGGTCCTGCAAAGGTAACTTGATGAGCTTCAGGTGGCATTCTAACAACACGTGTGACAGAATGTGAAAAGCCTGGTTCACTGGATCCTGTTATAATTTCAGCTGTTGTGCCACCACTGGCACGCATATACTGAGCATAGTGTTCATCACCTTCAATGGGTAATTCTCCTTCTGGAATATAAATGGAAGAGGTCATTACATCTGGAAATTCATCTGTAGAGGCAATTAATGTGTTAGAACAACCACTGGTAAATGAGCCTGACATAACAGAATCAGTATCATACTGGTAGGTGGCATGAGTTGCCTGGGATGATGTTGGTTCCAAGGAATCTGTACTACATTCCATCAAACCATCTCTAGGGAGTGGTCGTACTTGCTCACTCCCTGAGCTGATGTCAGCATCACGGCCACTAGAATCATCTCTGCCTAGACTATCCACACTTGTGGTCATTAAATCACGCCGACACGGATCAACTGAATCAGTAGAAGCAGACATGGGATCTTGGTACTTGCGCCGACCCTCTAAAGAGTCACTACTTGTAGTCATAGGATCATGCCGGCTGGTTAAGTCAATACTATCAACACTTGTGGCCATTGGGTCAGTAGTACGTAATGCTACCTTTTCTAGTGAATCTTGACTTGTTTCACGAGGCACCTTGTGTTTAGATAATGCTTCAATACTATCAGCACTTACTGTCATAATATCTTGTTTTGATGATACTGAAGCTGCAACACCAGAAGGATGATCTAAATCAAGCTCTGGTAACTGAGCCTCTTCTAAGGAATCAGCATCTCCATCTTCCCGTCCAACACTTGGGGTACGGTCAGCTTGACTGCTACCTGTGCCATCATCTCCTGAACCATCTACACTAACAATATCCTGTAACTGTACCCCATCATATCCAGGTTTGTTTTTATCAAATCTTTCTACATTACTCTGTGCCTGACGGATAATTTCATCAATCTCAAACAATCTTTGATCATACTCTTCACCTTCAACAGATCCTCGTCCAGGCTCAGATAGTGTCTCACAACTCTCAGATTCTGATACCTGACTTTCATGACCCTCCTCAATCTCTGATAACATGGTCTCCTCCTCTTGGGCTTTCTTCTCAATCTGTTCTACCACAAAACATTCTTTTTCTAAACGTTCAAATTCCTGAAGAGATGCAAATGAACCAAGAGATATGTCATCACCCTGGCCACTCTTGCTTTCTGGTCTTCTGCCATTAAGGGATTCCTGAGAACCAGAGCTAGATCTTCTTGCTACAGCTTCTACAGTAACTGCCCTTTCTAGATTCTCAAATTCTTGAAGAGAGCTCATAGATATATCATCATGATCTCCACTACGAGTAAAAAATTTTCTACCAGCTAAAACATCATATTCTGGAGTTGAGGACAATGAAGAAGTCTTTGTAATGTGTGACAGATCTCTACGTTCAGCATCTTCACGTTCTTCCTCAATATCCTCAAGGGGTCCAGAATAGACATGTTCAAGAAAACTACTCTGGGGATAATCATAGTTTGCTGCATCACTCTCCTCAAACTGCAACTCTAGCCACCGTCTCTGTTCCTCAATGCTTGGGTCAGGCCCTACATCAGAAAGTTCTGGATCACAGATTTGTGAATCACCACTGCACTGCCTCTTAGTTTCTACTTTGATAGCTTTTAACTGACTTGGAATAGGAATGGGTGAAGTATTAGTTCTTTGCTCCTGAAATTCCTCCTCCTCCTCCTCTTCTCTAATTTGTGACATTTGTAACATACGTTCTTCATGCATACAAAGAGTTCTTTCATATTCAGAAAAGTCATCAATATCGTCAGCCTCCACCATTTCAAAAGACTCAAACGGTAGTCTTCGAGCAACATCATCAAGGCAGTACTCTCGGCCCTGTTCAGAATCTGTTGAAGAAGACTTACGTGAGGCACAAGTGGATGCTGATTCCTGAGACCCAGGAGTTGCTGGAACTTCCTGAGCACTGGCACCTATTTCTGCTAAAGCTCGGCACTCAGGAAAATCCTCCTCTCGTTCGAGATCTGGATAACAATACTGACTTGGCATAGGCAATGTATGTTCTGTGACAGTTATATCTGGAACATCTACACTCATACCAGGAACTAATGAGCGGGCACCTTCTTCCCTCTCCTCATAAGTAGTAGAAAAAACTGCACTAAATCTCTTATCTACTTCAGTGAATTCCTCTGGTTCATCTGGAGACTGCATTATCATTTGTGTGGGACGGGATGAAGGCATATATCCAGGCTCAGGTGTTCTAGGCCTTTCTACAGGTTCATCAATGACTAGCATACTACTCATTTCTGCTTCAGGTTGCTCCTCCAGAGAATACTGAAGCTCTGCTTCAGCCATCTCTGAATATTCACTTTCTCGAATCATTTGACCATATTCTTGATCAGCTTCTGTTTCATAGCATTCTTCCACAATTACAACTTTCTGTGGGCCCTCTGAAGGGCCAGCTACAGCTCCTGCTGCCTCCTGTGTTGAAGGCAAGATTGGGGCTACAGCTGGCCGCGCACCTTGTACTTCCACATCATCGTACTCAGGCACATAATCTACTTCAGTGGGTCCATTAGCGTGAAAAAACTGCTCACTCTCAGTTAGATCTATTTGAGAGCGAGTCTCAGAAGTCACTTGTGTGCACATAGAAGCTGTATTTTGATCTGGTGTAGCAGAAGGTACAGCTGTTGCTGTGATTGTCACAGAATGTAATGCCATATCACCATCTCCTGTCTCTGTGGTCAAAACCCCACTATCAGTGCAGGAAATGTGGTGTTCTGGCTCTTGACCTCCAACTCTAGAAATCATCTGTTCACAAACACTAGATGTTATATTAGAATCTGAAACAATGGAACTTTGCAAACTTTTGCCTTGTTCTACAACAGTTGCCACTGATACCTCTGACAGTGTGCTTTCTTCTAAACTAGAAGCTATACTCTCTACAACACCAACTTTTTTCTCATCAGTGAGAGGCTTAGGCTCTGGATGAAATGTCATTTCTATTGACCTCTTCATTCTAGATGTAATGGGAGTTTCTCTCTCTTCTCCTCTAGTCTCTTGGTCTATTTCACCATCATCAGATTCTAAATCAAATGGACATGGCATATCCTCTGACTTTGGTGTACCAGACTGAATGGTTAACTGTGGAATAAGTGTGTGATGAGAATGGGTAGCATGAGAATGATCTTCTTCAAACAACTCCTGTTCCAAAAGATCCATGTCTTTTTCAAGTTCCACTGCAGAGGGTACAAGTGTCTCTGATGCCTCACTGAGTTCCACACTAGCAAGATTTCCAGAGCTTTCAGAGTCAATGGACTTCATGGAATCTCTGGAACTCATAGAACTTGCTGCTGTCCGGTAATCTCGTGATGAGTTTGAATAACTTGAGTACTGAGATGTGTCCTGGGATGTAAGAGCTGTGTCATATTCAGAAGTACCAGTGCGTTCCGACATGAGTGCTTCTACATCTGAGGAGCATGGTCTACTTGCTGTTCGACTGTCAGAGGTTCCTTCAGCTGCTGTGAAATAGTGGCTCTCCCCAGAGCTTGAGTATGTATCAAAATCTGTTCCTGATCGGCGATTAAACTCATCTACGTGACTTTTTTTCCGAAATACAACTTCTTCTTGGCGACTAAAAGACTTCTCTTCTTGTTTCTTTTCTACTTCTACTTCTCTTAGCTCCTTAATAACTGAGGTAGAAACTTCTGGTTTAATTTTTCCTTCGAAGGAGCGGATGCTTTCTACAGTGCTGGATTCTTCCATACTCTCTGTCATACTAGATTCCATATGAACCTCTTTGTGGGACTCACTGCTCTTCTGATGCATAAATTTTACATATTCTGTTTCATCTTCTTTGGCATCTACATCAAAAACCTCTTCTTGCCTATCAGAAGTCATCTCCTCCTTAAACATTTTTTTTTTATCTTCATAGTCCCTTCGAAATTCCCTTCTCAATTCTTCATCATCCATCCATGAACCCTTTCTAGAACCTGGTTTGGAGCCTGATTTTGGGCTGGGTGTTCTACTCTGCTCCCTACCTCCAGATGCTTGTCTCAGCTCAGTTGCTAGAGATGCCTGCTTTACTGCCTCTGACTCCCGAGCCTTTTCAGTTACTTCTTTAACTAACTTTCGAGCTGTCTCTGTAACCTCATTCTGACTTAATTTTACTAATTCTTTTGCATCTGAAAACTTCTTGTCTCCTTTAACATCTACAACTGCAGCATTAACTACTGTCTCTGGTATTTCTTTGATAGTTTCTATTGATCTTTCTGTTTTGTTTATATCTGTAGCTTTAACAGCATCTAACGTTTTTGTTATCATCTGATTTGCCTGATCATATTCACTTGATACAATATCATCTACAGTCTCATGAATTATCATGGAATTTTCACTTTCATCTGCCTCTGAGGGTTCCCGAGCAAAACGCTGGTTATCTTCTTCTTCAGTCATCTGGCGTAAGCGTTCCATCTGGTGTTCAATCGGTGAAAGTTCTGCACCACTTGATCGAAGATCTTCATCTGTTATTTCCATACTCTGTTGATATTCGCTGCCAATCATTTTCTTCTGCAACAATTCTGTCTTTCTAGCAGTAACAGATTCAATAAGTTGGAGTTGCTTTTCATCCATATCATCTCCTAACTGCTCTTGAATGTACCTTTCAATCTTTGTGGTAGTTTCTTCTGTAAATGCTGACTCAGGAATTGGCCTAGGCAGTGGGGATCGTACAGAACCAATGTTGGTATCATCTTGTAATTCTGCTGAAAACTCATGCACAGACTGGGAAGGGGTGGCAAGAGGTGATCTCTTTACGGCTTCTGTTTTCACTTCTTCTACAATCTCAATCGCAAGTTTTCTAGCTTCTTCTTCACTTAATTTTGTTTTAGTAGACCTAGGAAGCTTTCCATGAGTTTTCTCAGTTTTTTTTTTATCTTTTACAAAGACATCTTTTACACAATGAGATTCAAAGGGCTGCTGAAAGGGAATATCTTGTACTGTCTCCGACAGCACTGTATCAGACTGTTGTTGTGAAACTTCCCAAACAATTTCTTGTACATTTTCTTCTGGTACTAATATGGGACTTGTTAATGGTTGAGTAACAACCTGTGCATGTAAAGAAACAGGAGCTTTAGTATCCATGGGAGTTATCACTTTGTGCTCTGGGCTTTGGTCCTCAGCAGAAGAAGATAATTCTTGAGAAAAAATGTCAGATTTCATTCGTTGCTCAACAAAAGCTTCAGACTTTTCTTTAGCTGTTTTGGCACTATAAACTTGCTTTTCCTCTGGCAATCTTGCTGTTGACTCTTTTGGCTCCTGCTTTGTAGATATTTCAGTTCTTGTCTTAGTTTGCCTATCTAAACTATCAGATTCTTTTGTATCCAGCTGTGTTGTGAAGGTTGTAATAGAGGTGGTTTTGACGGTAGAGCCATCAGCCATTGCAGTTTCTTGGGTTTTAGTTTCCTTGATGATCCGTTGTTCTTGGTCCCCATCTCTTGTGGTTGTTGTTTCTCTTATGACAGTCTCACGAGTGTCTCCCAACTGTCTGGATTCTTCTGTTACGTTCACAGTTGTCTTGTCACTACTAAGTATATCGTCAGGCTCTTCGTCTGAAGTTTCTTCAGTTCTGGTCATATCCTCTTCTGTTATTTCATCTCGAGAAGTGTCTTGGTCCTCTGTAGAAACTGTCTGAATGGTTTCCTTTGCCTCAGATGAACTCTCTGTTTTTTCCTCAGACTTTGATATGGTTTTTGAAAATGTTCCACTTTGATTATCTTTTCTTTCATGAATTACCTTTGCTGCCTTTTCTGTACTCTCCTTTTCTTTTACTTCTGTAGAGGCATCTGTCTGTGTAACTGATTTTTTGCCTGAAGTACTGACTTCAGACAGTACTTTTTTCTCCTTCGTTTCCATTTTCTCATGATGTAATTTAGATGATTCTACAATTTCAGAATGATCTTCTCTACTGCTAGTTTTATCAGTTTTAGATTTAATTTCAGTTTTCTTAATATCAGTTTTAGATATGTCATCTTCTTTAGTTTCCATTTTTTGTGTTGTTGTTTCTTTACCCTTTTCTGTTGTTTCTTTAACTTTATGCTCTCTTTCCTCTCTCTTTTTCAGTACACTGGATGCAGATTCTTCTGATATTACTACTGTTTCATCATACTCTTTTGATGATCGTTTCCATGACTGACTTTCTTCTATTTCCATTGACTGTCTTTTGATTTCCTTTTCAAAAAGTGCCCTCTTGGAAGATACATCTTTATATGCTATATCTTCTGGGGATGGAAGCTCTTCTACTGAATCCTTTGTGCGAAGAACTTCAAATGGGCTGATGGCCCTTTCTCTACCTATTTCTTTAGGAATATCAATTCTCTCTGTTCCAGCAAAACCTGCATTTTCATAAAAAGCTGGGTCATCCCTCTGAGCAAGATATTCTGCTTCTGAATCAGAACTCTCTGCTCCAATCACCTTTTTTTCCTGTACAGCTTGTTCTACAACAGTACCATCAGTACCTGTTGTGTCTGTATCACTTTCAGTTTCACTCTTTAATAAGAGGCTACCTTTATGATCAAGAGAATGAGCTGTAACACTTTCCCAAAACTGTTTCCGTTCTGAGTAAGGTTTGATACTTTCAGTTATACCAACCCTTTCTTCACTTATTACTTTCCTCTCCTCTTTTTTTGGTTCAAGTCTAGATTCTGCTGGAGCAGGTCCAGTAAAAATATTACTGGCTTGGGAGAAAGTACGTTCATGTCTTCTCAATGGTCTACTAGGAGCAGGATGTTCATCATGAGAAAGCTGACCCTCTTCCAGAGTTGCAGTTACTGTGCTTGGGATGTGCTGCTGAAATGTGGTGGAGGATGAGGACTGGATGCTCTGGGAAGGATGGGGAAGAGGAGAGGGTGAAATGTGCGAATGTCCGCCTGTCGTCTCTGCAGATGGCTTCACCCCGCCCCCATACTCTTTACGTTCTGTAAACACCACTCCCACATCTAGAACAAGAGTTAGTAGCACACTATTAGTAAACATCACACACTCTTGTTATGGCACAGGTCTCACTCATGCCACATGCTGTTGGGCATATCTGACTACATACATTTCAAGTGTGATGGGAACTTATGATCTTCAGGGGAACCCACCATTCTTACCACACTCACTCTTCTTACACTCAGCGTGCATATTATACAAGGGCTACACAATCAAATTACCTACTACTTACCAACTGTCCTACATTTATTTGTGCTGGCTACTGTGACCTACACTGAACATGAAAAATGTTCTTAGATGAGGAAATGGTGTTAACTGTACCCCAAAACCATGGAAAATACTGCCTGGCATATTCTGATGAGAAAAGTTCATCCCTGAATAACAGGCCATCTGACCAATGCCACGTTACTAACAATGCCACGTTACTTCAGAGGATAAGAACATTTATTTATTTGATA
>JAUTYZ010000006.1:283828-294324 GCA_032273725.1 Panulirus interruptus | reverse complement strand
ATGTAATGCATTCTGGCGGGAAAAATATAATTTACCAATATTATATGCTCGATAAGCCATTATCAAAGTACAAGTACAAAACGACCTTGAATTAGCAATCAGCAATGACCTTAAAATGCGGAAATTGATTACTAGTTACACCTTAAAGCAAACTGAAAGTTAGGTTTCACAGCCGGAGATGTAAACTGCAAACCAAAGGATACGATACTTGCTCTTGGCAACAGCTGTATTACGCCCAGGATAGAATGCGCTCCTCACCTCTGGTCACCAAACTTGGTCAAAGACGAAGAAAAATTACAACACATTATAGGAAAACAACCATACTAAGAGAGCCACTCAGAATTAAATATACGAAGAAAGATTACGAAATCTAAAATTACTCTAAATATAGAGTCACCGACTCCAAGGAGATGTGAGAGAGGTTTTTCAAAATATGTAACGCTGACAATAAAATTTACCACAAAATCTTCACCTGACAGAAATACAATAATCAGGAATAACGGTATAAATTTTACAGGGAAGATGTAGCACAAACGTGGGCAAAAGATTTTCCACCGGCAGAGTTAAAGAACAATGGAATAAATTAAACACCAATAATGTCAAAGCAACAACTATAAATAGTCAAAACATGGAGAGACTAATATTCAAATGATATTTGTGGTGTTTAAGTATGTGCGTGCGAACTCAAGTGGGTGTGGGAATGTAGACCTCTCGTGGTTTGAATGAAAATGTATGGGGGGGTTGTGCGTCAGTGCTGCCCTCTACTGGGGTTGCCGGCTTGCCGCTCTGTCATTTTCAGTTGCATGTTTGAGTGGTTCGGTATGGATGACGTGGCTCGTGTGCCGAGCTTCCGAAACTGGTATGAACAGTGCAGTGATGGGCCTCGCGAGACGAAGATCCGAAGCAGTTTCTCAAAGCGAGGCGCGAGGGCCAGGCGAGAGAACCGAGCCGTTCACACCAGCTCCTCGCTGGCGTCTATGACGACGATGTCGGCGGGCCCCCGGCGGCGCCACAGGTGGAGGTCAGTGTCACCCATCCTGCGGTCCGCGACAATCTTTTGTGGACGCCTGACTCTGAGGCCGTGGCCACGGGTATAGGGCTCGACGTGTGGCTGAATCTCTGTGTAATTCTCAAGGCCTGGAGACCCCCAGGCAGCAAAAGTCTCTTCGCTGCGGGTCACCAGCCAATCGCTTTGCTTGGAGACCTTCCCGTCCCACGCGGAGATGGGGAACAGACGCACGAAATCGGTAGTATTTAGTCGTCAAGGTAATAGGAACCCTCCCTACGCAGCTGGTTCGACTCCTTTGCAGCTCGGCATACTGCCAGAGGATTTCCCTGATTAGGTGTGGTGTTTTATGTTTGTGCTTTCAGACCCAAGTGGATGAGCGATTGCAGTTCTCTTGTAGCGTAAAAGGGAGTGTACCAGTGTGCCCGCGAGTGCTGCTCTCTAGTGATGTGATTGCGAGTTGCCGCTCTCTATTTTTTGTCAGTTGCTTGTCTGAGTGGCTGAGTATGGATGACGTGGACATGACGTTTCACGTTAGAGTGTTATCGTGTAATGGAATAGAGTGTATCCTGCAGCACTAACGGACAGACTTCTCAATTCCACTGCTCCTGTCAAGCCTGTGTTTCCTCAAGCCGTCAGACTTCATACAACATTGGAACCTGTTCAAGGATGATAGTAAGGTATGCACATATTTCAACATTTTGTCCCTATAGATTAGTGGTTAAAATTCTTCTCCACCACAGTGTCGGACGACAGAATCAGAATCAGAATGTGTTTTCCAGTCACCATCGTTGTCTGTATGTTCTATATATATTTCGTAGTGCACGATCATAGCTATTTTCCTGCTGGCTGATATGTCAGGAGTGGTGAGTGAGGAGGAGCCTTCTGCTTTGCTATTCTTTATCCTCCTCTAGAGATCAGGAATCCGGGATACTTTTGCGACCCCCAAGCAGATAACCTCGTCGTAGACCAACAGGTCTTCCGTTGTCTAGCTTTCCCATGTACTGTCTTGCCGCAGGTAACCTTATCACAGACCATCAGTTCGTCTGTTATATGGCTTTCCCACTCATTGTCCTCTAAGAGATAACCTTCCCAGGAATAGACCATCAGGTCGTCTATTGTCTGGCATTCCCATTTACTGTCCTCCAGCAGACAACCTTATGAATCATTAGGTCTTCTGTTATATGGCTTTCCCCTGTGCTCCAATGCACATACAACCGCATCTGTAACTTCCAATCCCTTCCAATACCTCAGCTTTACACCAATACTTACCCTGCTAGGCATAACCTAACATCCAATCCACGTTTACAATACACAATCGCGACAAAATCTTTCAGTATCTCATCAAAACTTTAGCTTTGACCCCGTTGCACCACGGTACGAGCCTTGAGCACGACAATATAACCCTTGAATGTGATATTATGCCCTTAAGGATCAAGCTAATGGCCATGTCATCATACCCAAGGGTCGTTAAGTCGTAGCCAATGGGATAAAGCAATCAAAGCGATGTGATATCTGAAATATGCTTGGCCATTTACTGAAGCCGTTCACTGCCTCAAGTAGTTTCTTCTCGGCAAAATAAATCCTCAAACACCACATTTCTATCCCCGTCTCACCATAACACTTCCCTTGATCAGTGATTTCCAGGCAGGGTGTCTCTTCTCGTCCAACATTACCCCTGGCCTTACACCACGGGGAAGATCAGAACCACATTAATATTATAGTACAAAACCACTCTGCATTAACTCCCCCATCACCTTGGCATTATATCCTATACATACTTAGCCAACCGTCTCAAGCTCAACTCTCAGACCACTTAAACTTTTTAAATATATAAATTCAGTAACCTCTAGTGTTAGCACAACACCCACTGTCCTGTACATTACATTCTTTCCCTGGTCTTCCACGCCGCACTTCATGGAAGCACCCGTCTGATAATTCAGTCCTATCCCCTCTTGCGATGACTTGAACCACTCCGTAACCCATACTTGCTCCTTTGACTAGGATCTGTACACACACACACACACACACACACACACACACAAAAAACCAGGGGGCATAACATGAAATTAGAAACTTGTTATAAAAAAAGATTAAGTACTTTAATAGTATAAGAGTGACGGATGAATGGAATCAAAAGACTGAAGACTTGGTCTATGCGGACGGCATACTGAAATGTGAGGAGTTGTGTGATTGAGAACGTTCAAGAGATAGGGCTTCGTGAGTGTTAAAACTCCCTCCCCATGCAGTACAAATGGGTAATAAATAATCACACACACTGCAAACAAAAAGAAACTCGGCAAGTTATATGACGGTAAATAGCTGGGTCCCACGAGTGAGGAGGTGCCTCCATGTAACGTGCAAATAAATAATTACGTGCAACTCGCCTCCGCTCTAGATTTTGCAGCGAATAATTCACACGATGCGCCAACCCAACACTCGCACCCAACATACTCGAATGAGAGCAGCATTTCAAGTACCATTAGGGAGATATATTTCTGAGCCAAATCTGATATATGTAGGCTTGTTACTTGTCACGTTTCACTTTAATATACTATTAATTATCATACCTCAGCTATACTGGCGAGTCTTCCAGTGTTCTATGCCATTCTACACCTTATTTCCTTTTCTTTTTTTTTACATATAAGCCCACAGCAGGGCACAGATGGAAAAGACAAAAAAAAATGAATCTACCACGCCTACAGCTGACATTTCTGTTGCAAATGTTATCCTAACATGGGAAACGAGAAAAATCACTCAAATATTCCTTCCACCATTTATATATTTCACTACATTCTGATACAGCACGACCTTTATCGACTTGTTCAAACCTTTGCACACGCCTGGTTTCACTAAAAAAAAAAAAAATCTTGTTTTATGTAAGCTCTTTACTGCAGATCTCTCTCTGCCTTAATCATTCAATTCATCTCTCTCCTTTTCTCTCTCACTTATGTACTGTATTTGCTCGTCACACTAATCACAATTATACAGCCACTACTTTTTTTTTATATAGGGTGGAACTTTATTTCCCTCTGTTCATTATCGAAACTCACACAGTGTCAAGTAACCATAACGAAATAGGGGAACTTCCGTTATCGGACCAGACATTCTTACACTGTCTGCTTCATAATCCTTTGTCTCTCATTCCACACCCTCATGCCACCAGACACCATAGCCAACAGCTGTGGTGTCACTACCTACACTAAACACAACGATCATCCTTTTCCGACGGAAGCCCCAGTCCAGGAAAGAAGTCCTCACTAACACCAGAATTCGAACAGCACGAAATAGGCAAAAACATACCATAGTAAAATGATGAATTCAAAATCAGAAAAAAAGAGGGCTACAAAAATAGTGTAGGCCTAAGCCGAAAAATAACCACCCATCCACAAAGGGTTAACAGATTAATCTCTTAATCTATTTGCACTCCTCCCTTTAACAACAAAAAAATCTATTTTATATCCCTTTCAACATATCAAAAAATTATGCTTGTACCTGAATCGTTTGCCCTTTTCTCGTACGGTAATTCGCAACATTTCTCACCATATTTTATCTATATCAAATTATTTCTCATCTCTCGAATGCATTAATAAACTTCCCCGACTTTCTCATCTTTCTTGTTTTCGCCCTTGTGATGTAAACAGTCTCTCTCTATCCTTACTCACACCCTTTCCATAAATCAAGTCAAGAATTTCACAGTTTCATTAATACTCAATACTGGGACCTATAAGCTAGCGGCTTCCAACTATCCTGCATGAAATTTCAGAAGATCTGGGGTCCTTAAAGATATACTAGCACTAACGGGACTATGGACATGTAACGTTCAATATCTTATTTTTCACAAAAATTATGGTTTACCCCAAAGTACCCCGTCGCTTGTAAATTGTGTATAAGCAGTAACACAGTTTATACCCATATTCTCGAACTGACAAAAGCATTACAAAATAAAAATAGAAATCAATGTACGTACATTACATAAACAGTTCTTTAGCCATCAGGACATAGTAGCTTAGCTCTTAAATTTACCCAAAGACGTTTTATAATCTCTACTTACTGTACGCGCCAAAATGTACAGAGCATAGAGTATGCTGCTCTAACGGTATTTCGGCAGTACACGCCGGTGAGTGGTACATTTGAACAAGTAAACTAACGATTTAACAGTGATAAATTTGCTTAATTATACTAACTGTTCAACGGGTGAATATATAATAAAATTATATAAAGAGTAACTAAACTGAAAATGTTATTACAGAAAACGAGGATTTCATATAAGTTAAGGATAAACTACGTTAGTTTGGAGAGGTGGCGCAAAAAATCATCGTAAAACTAAGAGATCGTTACAAACACAGCTTCAAGTAAATATTTATGTGTCACTAGCTGTATTCTACAGAGCATTCACACGAGTAAAAAAAAAATTGATGCTTTTGTAAGCAAAGTAGTGCTAAATATCACACGTGAATATGTCTATTCCCTACCAGACGTCAATGGAAACTGTATCTATAAAGCCAATAATTTTCATGCACGTCCATTAAGGTTACGAATTCTGCAATTATTACTTCTGAGTAACTTTCTAAATTACTTTGACCTTTCTCTACGGCCTCCATAGCTCAGTGGCTAGAGCACTGGTCTTGTAAACCAGGGGTCGGGAGTTCGATCCTCCCTGGGGGCTTTGCTTCTTATCGGGCCGAGACTGGCGCCAAAGAGCAGTTATATTTCTTCCCGACTGGCGCGAAATTAGCTGTTATATTTCTTCCCTACCGATCCGACAGACATAAACCTTGCATATGTAATCCGTTAACTGATTCGGTGGAGTACGTTGGCTTCTGTAAAATGTCAAATTCACCATCCCAGCATAAGTGACTCCTGTCTCCCTAGTTAAAATATATAGCTGAGAGACTCCGACAGTATATATATATATGCAGTCGGATTAGTAGCAGATACACAAAATATTCCAGAGTAATTGCATTCTAACAACAAAATGGTAATCTACGACTGAACAAAAATGATTATCTCAACTTAGTAGAGAGATAAAACCAAAGACAGACCAAATACAATTGTAACTTTGCACGGCGGCGTAACATTGTACACGCAAAGTAACTTGTCACGTGAGAGATTTCTTCAAGGTATCCAAAAGTATAACTATAACCACCCGACGACACAAAAGCCTGTTAAAAAAGACTGGTAGAGAGTGGAATGGGTGCGTGAAGTATCAACAACGTCCCTCCTATCGCAGACGACTGTGCTATATAACCCCTTGAGCTTGCGTTAAGACGCTAATATTCCTACGGCAGTCTGGCTTGGCCTTTTTAAACCTTATTGTCATGGGTACAGGATACCCATATTAATTAATTCTATGTATTAACTTAATTAGGCTCATACTTTTCCGCCCACAATGATTGCCTACATGCTTGTTATCGGATCCTGATATCACTTGACTGATTTGATTTGTGCCAGTAACCCCGGCAAATTTATTGTGCACCCCATGCTTACTTATCCTGTGAGCGGTAGCGCAAAAGGATTACAGGGGTCACACAAAGGGTCACTTGAGTTACAACATGTCTATGTCGACGCCCTGGTAATTATCTGCCCACCCACTAGAGGGCAGTGCCGTCGTTGAATTTTTTTCGTTAACTTTAATTATTGACTTTTTTATATATATATTCCATGATTTCTTTTATATCCTAAAGTCATTGCCATGTAGTCGCCTCATGTCCTTAATGTTTTATATCATATATGAGCAGATGAATCAGTATTAGCTAGTTTAGCATTTGACTGCCTAAGTGTCAACTCCCTAAGGAGTAATTGGCAATCCAGTTTGACCCGGGGTTGGACTGTTCGGACAGTGTTACAATAGTCGGTCTCAATCATCATTCTGGTTCTAGCGCTCCCTTGCTGTGGTCGCTTGCGGGGTCGGTCGCTGTGGTCGCTTGCTGGGGCGGTCTGTTCTCCCGGCCTGACGTGGGAGCCGCCAGCGAGGTTAGTGTTTCGTTGCCCCCGAGTTGTTAGGAGGAAGTACCTTGTGTTTCAATGATACTCTCCACTACGTAGGAGTGATATTATGACTGTGAGAATTATGTAGATATTTAATATGTGTTCCACTGTACATATTGTACACAATCCTTTTTTTATATTACTTCCAACCCACTTAAAGTTTCAATACCCATCTGTAACACACAGACAAGTTGACCTTAATACAGCCATGTATGAGCAGAGAAGGTCTGCTCAAATATGGCGGGAAGAGGGGTCTACTGGTCTTGTGTTTTTGTGTTGAGTGTTGAGAGACTGTGAATTGCCTATCTAGTGGGAATAAACTTATTTTATATCCCCATTGACACTACCTATGACAGCATAACCTTACTCTTAACTAGTGTACTGTCGTTGGTAGGACCTTCCCGCATAGCCCTGCACTTCAGGTAAAATAGTCTCTCGTTACTTTTTTTAATATGTTAGCGCTTCTGTGTGCGATCGGTACCAATTGTTAAATGATTTAGCATTTCTATTCAAACAATGAAAACGATCTCGGTATTGTACACCTAGTACCCTGGTAGTATCACTTAAGCTAAAGGATCTAGGTGTTGTTCACTCAGTACCCTGGTATTATGCAAAGCAACAGGGTCTAGCTTTTGCACACCTAGTACCGTGGTAGTATCAGCTAAACAATTTTATAGTTATCACACACCTAATGACCAGTTAAGCCAACAGAATTAACCTGAATATGAGAATGGTATTTCTTTACAAACTGAGTATTTCATAAATATAACTTTTTTTCAATTAAATTCTACGTTACGGACGAGATCAGCTCCGTACATCATGTGTAATGAGGACGTTTAACGTCATTTCCTACAAATACATTCAACGAACGTTTGTTATAACTGAGTAATTGAAGATTTTTTAGTCACTTTACGGCTATTTTCTGAATAAAAATGTTGATACGCTCATCTCTGAATTACGTGCGACTCTTACAAAATCGTCAGCTATACTGGGAAGTGACGCTATCTTTCTATGACAAAACGTGGCACCTGTCCACCGTGCCTCCAGGGAGGATCGAACTCCCGGCCTCTGGTTTACTAGACCAGCGCTCTAGCCACTGAGCTATGGAGGCTGAGACGCCTGACTTCCAAATATAATTTGAAATAACTAAAATATGGTGCGTTTCCACACAACAATCCGATGTCTTTTTTTTTAGAAACAATACCCAACTCTAAGCTTAGAAATGACGGAATAATGACCCAGTCCAGGTTCCCCTTGCCTTAATAACACACAAACTGGCAAATTTAAAACATCTGGGCATTTAGGGAATTGTTACAAAAGCAAAGTTACCGAAATTTCGTTCGTTCGCCGACTCTTGAAATGAGTCTTAGAACGCAGCACTTCATGTGTAACTATATCGTTTGGCTGGTCCAGTAGTCTTGACCGTACCTGTGCAACCAGTAGCATCACAAAATCGATAGAGCAATTCCACACTGTAAAGTTTAATTAGCATCTGTATCGACAACCAACCTAACTGCACCCACCAGGTGTGATTACATTATGTACCACTCATGTAGTCAAAGTAACGATTCCCAAAGGCACTTAAAGTATATAGTACATACTTCCACGCTTTACAAATATTACTAAAGGCACTTAAAGTACATACTTCCACGCTTTTACAAATAAGTTCGATATATAAAATTCTCCAATTACATTAAATGTAATTCACTACAAAATTTCCAAGGTATTGTTCGCACACTAAGGGGTTTAAAGATTTCATCAAAACCTTTCATCTTCGTACAAGAGGATGTCTTCTTACAACTTCAAAACACATTTAACTCCCTACTTTTCGGTATACAACTCCCCTGAATCTAGTGGAACGAAAGAAAAAAATTTCTGTCAGGAGTGGGATTCGAACCCACGCCCTCAGAGAGGACCAGAATGCCCATGGCCCTTCTATCAGAAGGGAAGTTCCCTTGAGTCTGGCGCCTTAGACCACTCGGCCATCCTGACGTGTTGTGGAAAGGGTGCGAACAGTGAGAGTAAATCCCCTGATTTTAGTGAAAAATCAGGTCGTTTATTAATGCGATTCAGTTTTTCCCAATATATGTTGACATTCATATTGATGTTCCACGCGTAGAACGACAAATTATAGCGAACCAAAGTCAGAACGACAGAGGTATCGTTGTTTTCGAACTGAATACTGGTGAGTGAGAGAGGGAGAGCTGCTGTCGTGTTTGGAAAACTAAAAGGTAAAAGATGCCTGACTCGTAACCGCTTGTTTCGTGTTTTTCCTCCTCAGTTCTTTTATGTTAATGATGTATCATTAATTGATGCTTTTTTTTTACCATCACTTGTGTTGCGGAGATTGCGTGCGCTGCGAGAGTGGTCTGCTGCGTCTGTCCCGCTACCCGAAGGCAGGAACAGGCGAGTAGTTCAAATCACTGTCATTGGAAAAACTTTCGGAGATCCTGGCTTTCTAAGGCAACCAGAATGTTAAATTTCGAGGGAGGGATAGCATGGGAAATACGATACGCCCTCGCCATGCGAGGCAGGGTGAAGTTCTTCTTCCTGTGTAGGAAGATTCACCGCTGGGACCATGCCTGACAAGGATGGGGCTCTCTGTGAGTGGGAGCCCGTTCTGTGCCGTGCCATTACTGGCATAGGTCGGGTGTGTGTGTTCCCGGGGTGCCATTTCAATATGATGACAATGACTTGTTCCAGAAAAATAATGGTCATATGCATTACATCATTTCCACAAGTAACTGCACTATATCAAGAATATTTTTGACTCAAATTTTCAACAATTTCCACTTTTTGCTCAGCCAAAGGTACAATGAGAAAGTCTGAGAAATCCTGAAATAAGTTTAAATTAGTACACCACTAGGACAAAACCCAACGTAAATTATTAGTAAAAGTAAAACACTATAATTCACCAACTTGCTCTCATTCAAGCAATGTTTTATCACTTACTTCAATACGTATCGTAAATATTTACATTCCGCGCACCACTTCCTTAAAAATGAGAAATATCTCCCGTTACTGCTTTATCCTGTAAACTTAAATCAACCCAACAAAAGTAAGAGAGACTACGAAAATCAGGGGCTACATGAGGTAAAATATAATGGCCTTCAAATAAATCTATGACATACCCTGAAAATTTCCAGCTGTGATGGCAGATGAAAAATTAAAAAGGCGTTGCTATTTTCTCTCTACTTTAAAAGAACCCGGAAGTGACCCCTCTTTCATATACAGTTTGTGCGGATCAGTTGGGTTTACAAAGAGTGCCAAAAAATTTAATGAGAATTCTAAGCAATTATATCATAAAATAGACCCATACAATTCTGAAAACCTCAAATACCTGTAGTAGTTACACTTCTTGGTCAGGCAACGTTTGTGGAACTAAACAAAGCGTAAAAGCTCTCCGCATGCGACCTCCACTGAATACAAGAGCTCTTTAGTGAGACCATAGTCTTAGAATTATCTTGAACATTTGAGGGTGTCCAAGGTTTTAAGACTA
>JAUTYZ010000006.1:243612-253952 GCA_032273725.1 Panulirus interruptus | reverse complement strand
GTTTATAGGTGCCTCGTTGTTATTCAGGGTTTACGCTAACTGGTATCCCCCCTAACATATATATATTTATAAATGCAGATGGTGTTACCGGGCTCCGCCTACAAGAGGTAACACCGCGAGAGAGAAGTCACGTTTAGCTATATTTCCCTGCTTCTGGAAGTAGTGCAGCCTTGGGTTGCAGGAGCCTTTAAAAAGGGGTCCAGGGTAACATTAGCACGCTTTCATAGAAATTGGTACTTGGGTAATTATGAATTAAAAAGAGATAGATATAACGCGAATATACAAATCGATATAAATGCTAAAACTGAGCCTAAAGTAACATTCTGACTTCAACATTGGTTTCTGTAAATCTGTAAAATATTCACTATATATTATTGATCATATTCCTCTGATATTGAATATGTTTGTTTTGGTGACTAAAGCATCCATATAAATCTAATAGATACAGCGAACAACATGACATCTTGAGTGTTAGAGAGAAAATCACGAGATATCTTCATGAAATGGATAAAACTAAATTACTATAACATGTTTTCAATAGCAAAGTACCCCATTCCTTGATGTGTGTGATTACAGGTATTCACCTAAAAACACTGTTCGTTCGTCATCACTAATGACGTTATCAGTTAATGATTGCCTCTATTAAATTTAAAACATCCTTCAGTACATCTAAAATTATTAATTTAATTATCCATTTCTTTTTCATAAAGCATCCCCAAAAGTGTCAATAAGAATTTGGTCGATATATTGTATGGTAAATGAAGTGAAGCCGAAATCAAAATTCGGACATGTTGTTAGCTGTGTTTACATGCTACTTCCGTGCATGTGCTCATTTCGGACTCGTGGGACGATGAGATGTTTCTTCAGTTTGTGTTAATGGAATAAGCATTTCAAGGTGATGGACGCATCCATTAAATGTACCTTTATTGTTATGGTGTTTGGAATTGTAAATACAAGAACTGAGTTAAGCATTTAGAAACCTCTGAAGTTATGACGGCATTTGGGATTGGAAGATGAATAAATTTCCTGCATGTGTTCGTTGGAAGTAGTTCCACCTGTAGTTACTAGGTGATTGTGTAAGCTACCAATCTCTGCAAAGTTACATGAGAATCAAATTTGGAAATTTATTTTAACAGAGAAATTAGGGTACTTGAGTGGATAGATAGGATTTGATGGTAATGCCGTGCCATTTCTATGAAAAGACATATTAAAGTTTAAGATTGTTAACTTCTGATAAGTGAAAAGCATAAGTGCAGGAAGAAGATAAGTATTATAGTGTAAAGTATTACTGCCAATGCTCAACTGTGAAGGAAAAAACTTCATTCTTATTTCTTGGATGTTAATGATTAACATATTTTGGCATTTAACATATTTCGACAATTATTTACTTGTGCCTCCTTATTACACTTCATAAATTTGCTGGGCAATGTATATGGAAGTAGAAATGAAAAGTTCCAAGAGGAAATGATTTGAATAAACTCTTTTAAGGTGATAATAGATATGTTTAGAGTTGGGAGGGCTACGAAACATAGGGCAAATTGGGGTTAATAAGCTTACGAGTGGATGAATTACTTTAATACATCAACGGAAAATGCATTAGAACTTCACCTAGCAACTTCCCTTAGCAGCTGAGACTTATCTGTACCACATTTTTTAATATTAAAATACACCAACAACATTTTTATATGCTGTCTTTTGCCGCATAGTATGATTGTTTGCTGCTTTTGGTTTGTTTATAGTTAGATGCGCTCGAACACAATAACCAGACCTCTCAGCAGGTAGAATGAAATAAGATTATTACATTTTCCATATAACAAAAGCTAAAGCAATTGTCTGCTGCCAGGGGAATTTAGGTGAGATTTTCATTGGTACTCATGATTTCTAGAAGTGTATCACCTACTTTTTTACATTAATTAGTTATATCTTCTGCAATAGACTGAAGCAATCTAACATAAGGGAATTCACGCTGTGACCAAACCTTCCTATAGGTAGATTGAAATGAGATCACATTGTCACATTTTTTGTATAGCATTGTAAATAAGGTGAGTGTCTGTTTCTAGGGGAAGTTAGATGAGGTTTTAATAGCTCTTGTTGGTTTCTAGAAGTGTTTTCACTACTTTTATATTAACCATATTTCTCCCTATTAACCTTAAGTATTCTACCAGAAGCAAAACATCACATGCGGAGAGGAGGAAAATAAACAAATGAAAAGCATTTCACAACAAAATTTTCGTAAGAATTGTGGTAGCCAAAGAATAATATTATCTAAAATGTCATCAATAGTAAAATAATTACCACTGAAAAATGAAATCTGTTAAAGGAAATGAAAGACTACTGCTGTTGAAATTTGATCTATAGGTCATAACCATCATTGACATCAGACAAAGAATGTCGTTATACTAGACATTAGTCTGATTTAATATTTGTAATAACTTTTATTGTTTGAGCATAATGATATCGCTAATGAGGTGGCTTGAGTTAAATAGATAGACATAATTTTTTCTTGTCCTGAATTTTTCTCATCATTTAACTCCTTACACTCACCTTATTACCTCTGTGCGTATGTTCACGAGTGAATCTTCCATTTTCCATATCTTTATTTCTTGTTTGCCTCATAAATTTTTCATTTACCTACTTTAGTCCCCTTACATGATATTACATCTAGTCATTTTCTTTCATCATAGACAGTATTTTATACTAGTTTATGATGCACTGAAGTTTCCCTGTGTTAGGCCTAGATCGTCATGCTGATATAGCAGTCCCCCCTCCATACTGTCTCATTATCTTAATGCTGCCATAATCCTCCTCATATTGTTAAAGTCTTCTTCAGATTGTCAGTAGTCCTTTAGTATTCCCTTATACTGTCATAGAGCCCTCACCTTGCCACTCTCCTCACTCATCTTCATTATATTGTCATAGTTCCCCTCATAGCCTCTCATACTTAGTCCATCATACATTTATGGTCTTGTGAGGCTTTCTCAGACCTCCCTCATACTTTCATAATCCCACTTTATACTATCATAGTCCCGTTTTATACTCTCATAATCCCCCTTTATACAGTCATAGTCCTCCTCATGCAGGTCATAGTCCCCTTATATATCATTTCAATCCTGTCACACTTTCATAGTCCCCACATATTGTTACCATCACCTTGTACCATCTTAGACTGTCATGTCACCATGCATTTAGAACCCAAATATTGTCGTAGTCCTCTTACAGTCTCACTGTTCACTCATACTTTATGTGACCTTATGCTGTCTTAGTTCCTACTACTAGATCCTTTACAGTGTCATTGTTCCCCTCTATTGTCATATTTGCATCACATAAAGTCTGTCACTTTCTTTTGTGCTTCCATAGTTTTTGTCATTGATGTGCTGTATTGCACATCCCCATCACAGATGCAACATCTCTTTCATAGTCGAGTCATTACTTTAGTTTATCCATATCATAGTCACATCATTGTTACACATAACCATGTCATCTCTGCATCATAGTCGCATCATCTCTATCATAGTCGCATCATTGCTATGTCATAGTGGTCTCATAGCTGTCTGGTTCAGTGTTGGTCTCAACCTCTCGCTCACTTCGCAGAGAAGCTCCTTTTGCACAGTTTCGCTTTCATGCACTTTGGATCTTCAGCTTTGTCACTGTCATTAACAGACTTGCAGCTGTGTGTGTTTTCGTAGATTTTATTGACGTTAAAGTAAGTGGTCTATTTAGATAATATGAATTTTTTTACTATCCTTGTGTTTCTCTGATTAAAGATGTTTGATACCCACCTATTTGAAAATGCTTATAACAATGTCATAGTTTTTTGTGTAAGAAAGTTAAAATTGATATTTTGACAATTCAAAGCCCAATCTCCATTTGAAACCATGACATTATATAAGTAAAGAATTTATGCCATGCATTTTCAGAGGTATCTTATTTTAGTATTGTTTCCAAGCAGTACTTTAATTAAGCAATAGAAATTAGTGTATTTTATCAGGATAACTGTTTACTCCATGTGAGAAAATGGTATCCTTTCTGAGGCATCTTTCCCTGTAGTCAGATTTACATTATTATAGCTGATTTGGACATGTTTGGTATGGTTTTTGGATAACTTTCTCGGTTTTACGGGAAGGCTGTAAAAAAGAAATCTTATATAACCCTGGTTCAGAGCCTGGCTGTGGATGGGAACAAGCCTAAGCAGACGTCAGCATGGGGTTTCCTTACTATAGAGTACCAACCTGTGCACACTAGCCATTTTATCCAGCACTCAAAATATTTTCACTTTCATAAGCTTTGTATTCTATTTACAACCTCTAAGGTCATCTTTCCCCCAAAAAAAAATAGTAGGCTCATTTTCTCCTTCACAACTCAGTCATTCCAACACACCATTACTACATAGCCCATTGCATTAAAAAAGATTTTTTTTTTCCTTTGCAACTCTATGTAATGTGTATTTGATAACCTTTGGTATATCAGCAGTGAAGTATCGGTTTTAGTTTTACCATTGCACACACTTGACAAATTCTCTTGTTTCTTGAACACCCTACCATAGCTCTACACCATGAACCTCAACTAAAGAACATGTCATGTAAATGTCTCACCAATTTCTGTGAATCAGTTTACTAACATTTCATGTTCTTATAGTTTGTTTTGTATTCCTATCGTACCTTCGCTTCATTTCTCTTGGTTGAACCATCATTAGTCAAGTCAGTTGCTCTTCATTTCTTGTAATAATCATTCTCCTCTACATTTTAAGGTGCTCATGTCATTTATTTTTAAACATCTTCCCCCTTATTTTTTCAGAATAGTTTCCCAACAACTCATCTTGATAATTCATGTACCCACATTTCTCCCAGTCTTATTTTATTTCCTTTTTCAACTAGTTCAGACCAACCACATAACAATTTTTACAGAAGACAAAAGGTCCCTTTCTACTTTGTTTCTTTTTTGTCCATATACACATGTCACTATATATTACTTGCTCCTTACATTACACTATGACTGATCATGAGTTTCCCTTCTACTCGTTTCTATGCCAATGTCATTTTCTCTAGCCAGATATGGGGTGACACAGATCAGTTCAGGCAAATGGCATAGAATTTAGTATACATGCAAGGCTCCACACTTCTGAAGGAAGAACCTGTTCGTGCACATAATTTTTTTTTTACACATTGCTCAAGTTAGTAAAAAAAAGCAAATGATGTACACAGTATGAAATGCTTATAACCTTATGACAAACTATGCTAATAAAATAGGTTTTCTGATTATTTGTTAATTAATTTTCTTTCATTCACACAAGTTAGGTCTTGTGTTATTGTTCTAGCAGTGTATGGAATTTTTGTAGTTTACTTAATTTGCTTAAATAGATAGCAGACCTCTTTGTAGATGTTTATTGTGTTAATAATTGAAAAATCTCATGTATGGAAAAATACTGACTTTGTAGATAAGATATTTAATACTGTTTACCAAAAAATGTATAAGAAAAGTAAGCATAATCTATCTAAAATCAACACACCATTTGTACATAAATATAAATATCCATCGTGCTCAGATGTAGTTTAAGAACATTTTCGCTCTTAGTTACTGTGTATTTGTTAAAATGTTATTTTTGGGGTAGAAACATAAACCACTGAACTACGTGGCTAGGTGGGTCTTCTTAAATTTTGGCATACTATACCCTGTTTTATTCCCATTACCCTGACATCTTACCGCTAGTAGTGTTGAAGTAATGGGTTCTACTGTTAGACGTGTAATTCATTGATTCTTAGATGTATAATATGAATAAAAATGTATATACATAGAAGAACCAGACTGCCAAGATTCTTACAGAGTTGGCAGGAAGAAGACAATACGTTGTGTTTTCTATATGCGCCCAATTTTCTATAAATCAGCATGTTTATAGTCCCCCCTCCCCAGCAGAGCCCATAGCTGTGTATTTCGGTGGTTTGACGGGGTTGATATTCTCTGATTCTTTTTGAGATTCCACACAAAAGGCCCCTTGGTCCCAAAAAGTATATAAATACCTTTGAGTCCTTTTTCCCCTCCTCCCTCCCAAATGTCTGCAGTTTACCTGCAACTGTGTTTTAAGCCATTAACACTACTTATGTGTGTGTTTCTGTTTATTTCTTGTATATCATGGTTTGTGCTCATGACACGGGGCAGTGGAGAGGGAGGGACCATGGGCACTCCCTCTGCAGTTTTTTAACAACGAAAGTGATGATAAAGGTCTTGATTCTCATGGGTTACTTTTCTTTGCGTATTCCTCTTGTGGCTTATTAATTAGGATAGTTTTTTTTCATCACATTTATGTTTAATGAAGATGATAATATCCTCTTTCATGTACACACAAGAGTGGGAAATGTCGTGACACATATTCATCAATAGACTTGTTTTTCTGGCTTGTCACTTTGGCTAGATAGCAAAAGCCAAAGTGATTGGTAGATGTCATCACATACAAAAAATGAAAGAGGATACAATGATCTTAAACCATTTCCCTAGTGTAAAGACCTGACAGACTTCAACAAAATTATATATTGTCTTTGCTACAAAACACTATAAACATGGTGCTCTACCTGTTACTTAGATCGAGAATACCCCGACCCCTTCCCCAGTTTAATAAAGTTATATCTCCCCTTTCTAAGCAATCAGACATTTTTGTACAGTCTGTGGTGTAGCACTATCTTCTTCAGCACACGTGGTTTTGTTCCAGGTATAGCAATCATTCAACATACCAGTGGTCAAGTATGTTTTAATATTCATAGCAACAGTGCTTACTTATTATGAATAAATTTGATTAGGTATTAGAAATTTCGATACTGCTGGTAGCGCATATCAACTCCCGTCTGCATCGTGTGTACTCTCTGTAATAAATTAATAAACAAAACTGTAAGATTAGTTTCATTTACTAATACCTGGCTTTATTATTATTAAGTGTATATTCATAACCACTACAGTGCAAATTATATATTATGAACAATAATATATTCATAACCACTAGAATGCTTGAACAGTATTATCAATATCATCTAACTTGGATAATATTTACCAAATTGTACAGCAGAAATGAAATGTGAGGATTAATTTACCAAATTAGATGCTGTTTATTCTCTGACAGTAATCCGTTGTTTCTTCAAATTTTGTGATTGACCATTCTAATGAGAATGCTTAAATGTGAGCAGGAAAAGGAAGGGATTGTTACAACTTGGCATGTATTAAGATATTTACTTTCCTGTGATCACATAACAGTTACTACCTTTATTTCAAGGTTGATTTAAACAAAGATACACCCTAACCAACTTTATTTCTCTGTTAGTGTATATTTTAATGGTTTTAAACTGAATCCACATTACTGGGCTGATGTGAAAATTATCATTGTGTGATGGAAGTTAGTTTTACCAGATTTCCTTATTCTATTCTGTACTGACGTTTTGGCTCCGAGTGAAACTAACCCAATCATATATCATAAGGAATAATTCACTGATAGCTTCTATCTTCAAAAAATTTACCAAAGAAAGAGCCAAGGCATGAATTGTTCAGTAGAAATGAAATATGAGCATTACTATGGTCAATACCATCCTGACCAAGAAGCGTTAAAGTGGTGCCCAGAACCATCTTACACTCTCCATGTTAGGAATGCTGGGTCTTACTTTGTCTCAAAAAAATGGGACTACCGGGGTAGTCCTACCATCTTCTCCATACAAGCACCATACACCTACTCTAACCTTGCCTTTCTTTCTTCTTTTTTTTACCAACTCCTTTGTACACAAACATTTTTAAACTTTCCTCCAAAATTTGTAAATACTTTCCCTAGTATTTTCTTTTTCCCTTTCATAATTCTCTATTTCAGTTAAGGCCCAGCCTTGATGTGGACTTATGTCTGTGATGAGCCTTTAAAAAAAAAAAAATCCTCAATGTGAGCATTTCTAATTTCATGGGTTAAAGAATGATTGCCCATTCAAATTTGAGAGTTTAATGTGAGGGGGGAAAAAAAAGGAATCATTTACAACTGGACTGTGAGCATTTATGTATTTGTTTTCCATTGTTCTCAAAAACCTATTTCTTGTGTTGGTTCAAGATTAAGACAAAGACATGCACCTTACCAGCTTTATTTCCCTCTTAGAGAGGATTGTATGACAATTTTTGTTTTACATTGTGAATCCACATTACTGGGCCGATGATGTGAAAATTCACAACATGATTGCGTGACAGAAGTTGATTATTTATAGATTTATTACATTTCCCTATTAATCTATTTCATAACTGGATGTTTTGGCTATGAGTGAAACTAAGCTTAAGGGGAATGGAGAAGACTGCTTAGGGAATGTCCAAGGTGTAAAATTTGCAGGTAGTGCGAGGTTTAGAGCAAAGGTGGAGTGGCACTTCTGCTTAAAGAGTTGTGGGTGAATGTTCCAAATGATGTGGGTAACAATGAAAGTATATTAAGAGAAGTGGGTGATAATTGGTATTTATGCACCTGGTAGCAAAAGGCATGAAGAAAAGATTAGTGATTTGGGAGGAACTAGTTCGTGCATCAGCAGTTGTGATACAAGGGATTAAGTATTAGCAGTGGGATTTCTTGAGTGCAAGAGTGGGTGATGTGGCAGTTGAGGGTATAATTGGAAAACACGTAAATTAAAAATAGTGAACAGCTTCTCAAGTTGTGTGTTGAAAAAGGTGAGTGGGACTGGGGTCAACTGACATTCTTGAAATATTTATTGAATGACAGGCATACAAAGGAAGAGCTGTTAGATGTGAATGTGTTGATCACTCTTTGGTAGAGGCAAGTGTGAAAGTTTGTAGTGGCTCTAGGAAATGTGGTGAATATGAGTGAGCTTGGAGAAAATATGCTTGTGTGCAGAGATATCATGAGAGATTAGGTGAAGAATGACATAAGACTAAGGGAGTGGGCAAGGGATGGAAAGTATTTAGGGAAGCACTGTTTATATATGTGTGAATGAAGTTGTACAGTATCGAGAAGGTGAGATGTGGACATTTGAGAAAGAGTAGCGAGTGGTGGGTTGAGGAAGACAAGTAACAAGTGAAAGAAAATATCTAAAGACTGGGCAAATGGATTTTGGTGAAACTTTTATCATTGGTTTTACTTACAAATATCTGCCTATAAGTTGTAGAAGTGAACAGTTAAGTTTCATATGTAATCAGATGCAATGCAACTAGATCCTTGTAAACAGAATATCTGAAGAGTGAATGGATACTGACCAAATTTATACTGCAGTATAAATTTACTTAAATGCTACTAAATGCTTATATACATAACGTGTGATGATTAATTGGTGGATGGATGCTGACCAAACTTGCACTAAGGATACTGCAGACAGAATTCTATACTTGAATAATATTTGAACAAACCAGGTAAGAAATGAAGGCTGAAAGATCAGTCTAACTGAAAATGCTACTAAATGATTATGTACACTATCTTACAAATAGGGGAATGGGAACTGTCCAAACTTGTACCACATATTCTAGATACATATCTATAATGCATCAACTTTTGGAGATCAGTGTTTACTAAAGGTTCCTTTGTAACCAAGTTTTTAGGGAAACTATCTGAAGAATTGGTGAAAGGATATTGACAAAACATATAACATTGATGCTACATATAACGTTCCTTATACAATCAAGTTGAAATTTGGGGTCAAAAGTCAAGGTCATAACATGACATTTACTGGGGCTGGAATCATTTACAGGTGTCATAAGTCTTCTAGTTGACGATCTTCACTTTTCTATGCATTTTTCTCTCTTTCTCCAACTCTTTCTTCTTTTTTGTCTTTTCTACCCTTGACTCATCTTTTCTTCTCTCCTTTCTTTTTGCTTTTTTGCATCTGTTTTCTTCCCCCTTTTCTATATTTTTCCTTGTCTTGCTCTTCTCTCTATCTCCATTCTAATTAACTTTTTGCTTCCAGTTTTCTTTTTAATTTCTTCTTTTCCTTGCTTTATATTTCTCCTTTAACTTTTCCTTTCCTAGCCTTTCTTTTTTTCTCTCTTCTTTTTCTGATCTAGTCCCTTTTCTTCTCACCCTTTTTTTCCTCTTACTTTTCTCAATATTTCTTACAATCCCTTTTTTCTTTTCCCATCAGTTCTCTCATATATAATCTAACATATATGAAGTCCTCATCCAAGTATGTAGGTTATGAATACCATTTACTTGTGATTAAGTGACCCTACGGTAATAAATATCCTGTTATAACAAAATTCTAATTCCAGAAGCAGTATTAACACTTACTTACTACATACTTTACTAACCCAGGAGTCCCTTCTATCCTTATGAGGCTCCAGCAGTACTCAGGAAGCTGGCCACATCCACCATTTGGGACGACAGGTCATAAAGTGTT
>JAUTYZ010000006.1:196052-207311 GCA_032273725.1 Panulirus interruptus | reverse complement strand
GGTAGCTCGCCTCTGTACTCTCTCCATTCTATCTGTCTTTTTTTCAAGTAGGAGAATGAAGTAGGAAAAATACGAAGAATGAAAAGAAAACAAGAAGAGGAGGAGAAGATGGAAGGGGAACAGGATTAAGGAAAAATAAGAAGGAAGAAGAAAAGTAGGAGTAAAGATTTACTGATGAAGAGAGTGGCAATTTCATATCCACATAAGGAAGGAGGAAAATGATATAGACGCAGTGTGTCATGATGTGGTAGAGGGTGTGAGAGGAACATTCTGAGCCTTAAAGTAAACAAAAGTCCTGGTGAATGGAATAGCGACAAGAAAGAACGTAGAAAAATCGTCGCAGAAGATGAAACGTGGCAAAGCGGCAGGAGTGGATGGGATAACAGTTGCGTTTCTCAAGCAAGGGAGCGACGGTGTTGTTGATTGGCTAGTCAGGCTACTGAACGTCTTTATGACCCAGGGTGAAGTGCCTGAGGGCTGAAAGAATGCATTTATAGTGACCTTGTATAAAGGCAAGGGGGGACTGGTTAAAGCAAAGGTTAATGCTCGACTTAAAAGGTATAAGGTTTATGGGAGTGGTGACTAAGAGGGTGGTGGCAGGCACAGAATTTCTAAGTGGGAAAAAGCAGTGTGGCTTCAGAGGAGGTAGAGGATGTGTGTGGATCAGGTGTTTTCCCTGAAGAATTTGTATGAGAAATATTATGAGAAAGAGGGTGAATTACAAGTGGCATTTATGAAAGTAGAGAAAGCGTATGATTGGGTTGACCTGGGCCTTATGGAAGGTGATATGGGAATATGGGATAAATGAAAAGTTACTAAATCCAGTGAAGAGTTCTTATCAGCACAGCACGGCATGTGTGCGACCAGGAGGGGAGGAGGCGAGCAGGAAGGGAGGAGGCGAGCAGGAAGGGAAGAGGGTCAATGATTCCTACTGAAGGTGGGCTTGCGTCAAGGGCGTGTGTTATCACTATGGTTGTTTCCTCCGTTTATGGATGGGGTGGTGAGGGAGGTAAATGCAAAGCGAGGAGCAGGTTTGTGATACATTGGGGTGGGGGGGCAGCATAAGAGGTGAAGCAGTCACTGTTTGCAGATGACGTGGGTCTGGTGGCATATCGTGAAATAACTGCGTTGGGGGGAGAGTGTGCGCGAGGGGAATGTTGAGAGCAAGAGTGAGAAATATAAGGTAATGAGGTGCAGAAGGGGGATGAGCCAGGGTGGTTTTAGTGCCAGTCTGAATGAGGAGGATCTGGAGAAAGTGGAGTGCTCTAGGCACCTGCAAATAAACATGGCAAAACTGGAGGCTGAAGTGAGTCATATGGAGGATGAGGGAGGCAGGCCCTGGGTGCATTAAGGAGCGTGTGGAAGGAAGAGCCATTAGCAAGGATGGTTATGCTTAATGGTGCTGTAGTACCGACAGAGTTTTATGGATTTTTCATGGGCCTTGAATACAAAAGAAAGGAAGAGGATGTGATAGAAATATGCCTGATAATGACATTTAGAGTCAGATGGGTTGATTGTTTAAGGAATGACCATGAGTGAGATGCAGTTGTAATTACTGAGTGAGAGATACCTGGGTGTGCCGAAATGGTTTGGATACGTGATAAGGATGAGCAAAGAATGACCGACCAAAAGGATATATGTTTCAAAAGGGGTCGGAGTGAATGAACTGAACTAATGTAGTATGTGAGAGTGATGATGTGCTGTGAATGGGTTGACAGGCATAAAGTGGTCATGATTATGAAGTGGTTATGTGGGGCTTGCCTGTAGATGGTAGTCACTAGTTTTGTTACATTATACATGACTGCCAGAAAGTTGATGTATGTGAGACTCCATTGTTCATTTGTTCTTGATGCTACCTTGTTAAGATAGGAGAAACAATGAGTAAAAAAAAAAAAAATTTAGGTTGCTGTTTAGTCTTTGACACTTTAGCGACCAAAGTGTTCTAATGAGACTCCGAGCAATCCTTCACATAAAGTATAAAAATATTTCAGTGTAGAAAGAAAGATGTTATTACTTCACCAAATATTCTGGTTTTCAAAAAATTATAGTCTTGGAGATAATGACAGCACTATTGCAGTTAAGTATTTTGCATATTTTGGCATTGCTCATATAAAAGTGCATCATATGGACAAAACAGGGTACAACTTCAATACTAATATTCAAAGGGTATAAAGTATAGAAACAATGAAACAAGTGTATACAGCACAATCTTTGGTATCTTTTATTCTCATTTACAAATATGTAAAAATGTACATAATATACATTATTTACAAATGAAATTACTATTATTTACAAATAAAAGTGCATTTTATGAATAATCAGTCATTAATAAATGACAGTGACACTGCAACACACTGATGAAGAAAAGGCTTCATCATCTTGTTTAACCTGGCATTGCAGCAGACTGATGAAGCAGAAGCTTCATCATGTTTCACCAGGCACCATAAAATATAGTAGGAGCCAAAGCTTCACCATTGTTTCACCTGGCATTAGAACAATGATCAAACTTGAGCTCCACCAATATGTTCCACTTAAGCAAAACAATATTGATATTTTTTTTTTACATAATTGACTAAAAGCATAAAGCAAACAAAGTTGTAAATGACAATGGCACCATAATATATAGCTGAAGCAAAAGCTTCACCATCAGATTTCACCGTTACATAAACTTTACATTATTAATGGTATAAAACAAATTCTACTCTCATTTGTTGCTATCACTGAGGAAGAGACTTCTGCAACACAAATTGTGTTATCAAACTGAGTATTCTATTTATCATGAACTTAAGTAATTTCAGATAATACAAAATCTATGATGTGAATAAGATATTCATTCACCTTCTAAGTTATAGATGTTTATAATTCATTGATTCTAATATTTTTCACAACTGCTTTTAAATCCTACAATAAGGATGTATATATATAAAAAAAAAAATCAGCAGCATTTTTTTCCATGAAACTATTTTGACAATACTCAAAATGATTATGTATGGGATACTTTATTTTATCAGGAAGTCAGATGCCAACTAGCCTGTGCACAATTACCACCACATAAAGTGGTCAAAACAAGTTCACAATGGACATTATACGAAACATTCACAATCAGCAAAGCCATCTTATACTGTTTATAAATGATACACAGTGACCACTGTTAGCCTCTGATCAGATACTGGCCACAAATATGAATTCGTAAAATTTGTAGCCTATTATCCCACTTTTAAAGCCATTGCCAAGCTATTATTGATTTCAGTAACTTGTTTCATGGGCTGCATGTAATCTATCCCACTTGACTGTGGAATAAAAAGTTTAACTATTATAATTGCTGTGTACACTGCCTGCTAGGCTCAGTCAATGCACATAGCCTAATTATTTACATTATATTATGTTAGCACAATGTTATCAAGATATGACATTCAGGAATATAAAGAGTAATAGGAGATATGTATAATTCATTGCTAGAGCTCTCAGATAACTAGTAGCCTTATTAATGTTTACTATTTAAAACATTTCCTTTTTCAAAATCACTAAAGAAATTAAAATGATTTATAATTTAACAAGGAATCCTAATTTTTTACCATAGTTTTTTTACCAATCTTAAACACTTAATGGTCATACAAATCAATCCTTGCAAATGTAATGTATACCACAAAATGAGTGCTATTCTGACACATGACACTTCTTAAATCATTGTGATATGATGTTGGAAAGATGAAATTTCAAGAAAATGCTAAAAAGATTTAACAAAGAATTAGAAACACAAAAGTTCACACTATCTAAATAAAGATGTAGAAAAAATATATTTGAAAAACTTGTATGAATAGCTAGAATAACTAAGAAATCAATTCTTTAATTGTACAGTATAAACACAAATACAATTCGAGTATTCATCTCTATCACAAGTGAGATATGTGCTTCACAGCAACTGCAGAGACTGTATGTAAAACAGTATACTGTTATGTGTTTAATTGGCATGATTAATTTTAAATGGTACAAAGTCTTTTGTGTACAAATGATCTTACAGCACTTAAACCTTGACTATGTGAAGGTGAATGGGGTAACCTGTCCATAAAGAATCTTTAAGAATTTACTAAAATCAAAACTAAATGAAATGCCATGTAGCTGACAAATAATTAAATGGGCATTTACAAAGTAATTAAATACTGAGGTATAAGATAATAAATATACCACTATATGTTACTGTCTTTACAAAGAATCAAAATGGTTGGAGAAAACCATCATACAGTAATAAGGTGGTAGGAAAGATTCCTCCTCCTTCAGATTACGAAATTACTTACTGAATTTGGTACTTGATTAAGAATAAAAAGCAATTTTGCATTACACGGATCTGTTCAAACGAAAATACAATAATTTGTCCTAATCTCCACAGGCTGACACTAGAATCGGTGACAATACAGGTTCAATACGCAACAAAATTTGTGCACTAAAGACTGAATCTATGTATCATCAGTACATTGCAGATAATCCGAGCCATTATGAATTCAATTAATATAAATGTAATTAGTATACTTAGCAATATTATGAATATTGTTATACTTCATGAGTTGTATAATCAAATGAAATAATGTGACGTGTGTACCAGATATTACATTACATTCTAACATTCCATGGGGACATCATGTCCAAAATACATAGCATGATATTGTTGCAAGGCATGAGCATATTGATAACTGTTATAGGTATTCTAACATACCGGGGTACTAGACATTATTTTCAGGCCACATATACACTTGTCTGTACAATTTATATGAGCAAAAGCTAAGAAGTCTCCCATTAATATGATATATTTGGGATGTCTTCTAAAAGCTCCCTCATCATAACTGATTTATCTAAATGGGTTTTTTAAAAATTGTGCTATAGTAAACATTTGCCATATCCACATGTATACAGACATACACACACACATGCACACATATCATGCAAGCTTTTAAGCATCTATATCACCACTAACAAGTTCACAGCATGTCGGCCACTTTCATAAGTGTATAATTCACTTCCTTTATGAGGTATACAATCCTTGTTTTATCTCATTTCTACAAATAAGAAACAGACAGACCATTAGAATTCCTTTCAAATTAATTTCCAAAATCATAGAATATGAATATTTCTCAGCCATGGTTATTATATGCTATAATCACAGTATAATGTGACTATAAAATTAAAGTATAATTAATGAAATAATTTCTTTATTCTTAAATCACTATTTTCTCTGTTATCATTAGTTTAATTCCCATTTTCATGAGATGGAAAAAGTGCACACCGGGATGCACCTTTTGTGGGAATCAAATTTTCAGAACTCAGGCCCGCAACCTTGCAGGCTGGCAAAGGGCAGGGACACCCAAATCCACAGTACATTCCTCGTAAAGACTTCTTTTATTTGTATACATATAAAAGAAATTCAATATAAAACACTCTTATTTCTCGACTAGAAAATGTCCATCCTTCATCAGCACAGTTACATAATCGGAGTACTGTTCGCGTATTTTCTGGCTATCATACTTAACACTTAGACACTATAAACACAAGGTTGAACACAAGTTACTGTTTATCCTACAGAATATAATTCAACACCTCTGTAGGGATAGGGGTGGAGAATAAGAAGATAGGATTTTACATCATGTAGACATATATACTTTGAATGCCACAAATATTACAATAGCCGGTCTACAATATGGACCTCATAATTAGAGAAGACCGCTGAATATAGTCTGACTGGCTAATCTATTATCTATCCTCCAACTGCATTTGCATGTTTCATTATTGTGGGTAACTGTTATATTTATCCATATGTCCACTAATCACTTAGAATTTTCAAAAGTAAACTAAGATGTCATTGATTGGTCAGCAGGTTACCGTGAATGAGCCACAGACTGCTGATGGTTCTGCTGGTGTGGCTGTTGGTTTACCTTTGAGAGACACTGCTGTTGGGATAGTGGGTGAGATTCTGGTAATGGGGGTAAACTGTGTTGAATGCCATGTTCCTTGATCCCATTGACCTGGTGAGGACTATGTGGAATAGTGCCATGTTGAGGACTGTGCTGCAGACCATGATAAGCATTTTGTGGGGCTAGAAGAGGATTAGTACTGTCTGCTGCATAGGCTTTGTCACCTGTGCTTCCATAGAAGGCAGAAGTGGACTCATAGAGAGCACTGTGGTCAGTGTATATAGCACTGCCATCATTATAGGGACAGTCACTCTCTTCCTCCTCATCAATTGGGCCCTGGTAAACAGAACTGCCACCATACATGTCTGGGAGACGTCCTGGGCTGTAATCTCGGGCCAAACGTGGAGCTCCTGGGGCACCCATAACTCTTGATCCACTTAGTCCCTGTAGACCTTGTAATCCTACACCAGTGGGGCCTGGAAGGGGGTCTTTTGGGTCTCTGCGTACAGATGGAGTTCCGGGCATTGTCATGTCCTTTGGAGGTGGTGGCAGAGCATCGCTAGTCACATCAAAATCACCTGTATTTACACCTCTCTTCGGTACAGAAGGACTAGCCTTTCTTTTGTTGAGCTGACGAGGTAGTGAGCCAGTAGTCACTGTCTGGAAAAAACAAAGAGCAAGAAAATTACAATAAATCATCCAAAGTAGATATTTTGTGTTTTTGCTCAAAAGGCAATGCTGAAGTAGCCCAGAAGCATGCAAAAGAAAACTTATTGCAGTTGAGAATGAAATGGTAAAAGTGATTGGATGACAAAATATAGAATGTGCTGAGAAGTACATGACTTAGTATTTTTGGACTAGTGATATGAAGGTAGAGATACACATTATATCAATGACAAGATAAACTGCTGGAAAGGAAAGAAAAGTAATTAAAAGAAAAATGAGACAGTGAGTATGGTAAGGTATGCCTAAAGGGAAGGTACCTACAATGAAACTTGGCCAAGAGGCAGGACAAACACATCGTACTCACTGCATGCACTGCCTGTTTCACAATATATAGCTATTTTCTGCTGCCACATGCAATGCATAATTGTTAATCTTTGTTTCAAAAGGAACCATTTTAAGTTATCTGTATAGTCTTTTAAATATTTCTGTACTCACTTCATGCAGGTTTTTTATTTCATTAGACAAAACATTAAAGTTTCTGTATTTCTTGCTGGGCTTTCATAATTTTGCTTAGTGCATTTCTTATATATGCCTAGGAATTCATGTAGATCTATTTACTCTTTCTTCCATATTAAGATTTTACTTCTAATGGACACAGAACAGTGTGCGAGGCTTGGCTTTATGCTCTGTTTTTGGTGCATTATACATGACAACACAAGAAACTGTGTTAAAAATAATTTCTTTAATGCCTTGTTTTTTACAATTTATTTTTTTTCTATGGTGACACTTCAGTGTTTTTTAACCTTTTTAATCTTTCAGTTTTGTTTGCACAGTGTTTCTGAATTTCCTCCAGTATAATAATTTTAGCTCTTGTTGGTGACCATATGATGCTGTGGAATTCTGTTTTGCTTCGTATATATAATCTAAGTTTTAGACTCTTGTCAAAAGAGTAACATCATGAGTTTTTCCATTGACATACTTGTCTTTTCAGGAAAATAGTTGGTATTCCATCTGGTCCTGTTACTGAATTTCTTTTGACTTTATCTATTGAAATTAGTCTACATTTGATTCAACATATGAAATGGCACTCTTGTAGACTGGTTAAGTATCTTGTCCACAATACACACTATATTTATTATTCTTTTCATGTTTGTTCGCCATTTCCGGCATTAGCAAGGTAGCGCCAGAAACAGATGAAGAATGGCCTCATTCACTCAAATCTGCTCCCTAGCTCTATAATGCACTGAAACCAGATCCCCCTATTTCCAAAACCAAGGCCTCATGGACCTTACCGTGGTTTCCCCTGCTTCATGTGCCCTGGTTCAGCTCACTGACAGCAAGTTGTCCCATGTATTTCACATTGCTCTAATTCACTCAAACTCATACAAGCCTCACATACTCCTGCGTGTTCAGTCCACAAATACTCTTACGCTTCTTTCACTCCATCCTTCCAACTCCCTCTCAGTTTCCTCCTTTTCCTTGTTCCTTCCATTTCCAACATGTTTACGGTTTTAGTCTTCCTCTCCTCATTCATCCTTTCCTTATGTCCAAAACATTTCAGCTCACCCTTTTCAGTTCTGTCATACACACCCCTCTAACTAGCACAACTCCCTCATATCCTATCATATCTTATTCGAACAACCTTACTCACACCACATAGTCCTCCAATATTTCTCTTGATAAAAACTCCTATCTGCTTCTAGCATCTTTACTCCCACACTATATATATTTGTAACACCCTCTACAAAGTATCTCCATGAACCTTGTCATACACTTTCTTTAGATCCATAAATGCCACATACAAATCCTTATGTTTCTGTAAGTATTTCACTCACAAATTCTTCAAAGCAACTACCTGATCCATACATCATCTACCAATCCTGAAGCTCCATGCATGCCACCCACCTCTCAATCACTACCAAGGAGTATATGTAGTGGAGATATGACTTAAAGAAGCCTTATGTAGATCCCTTGAGTGCACACTTTGCCACTTGATGACAATACGATCACTGACGAGAAAAGGTACGTAATTTGTTTTTCTGGAATTTGAACCTGATACATGGAAGGAGTTGTACCAATAAACATGGCTTCAAGATGAAGTAGGGAGCACTCGCATTGTTTGCAGAGCAAACAAAAACATCACCAGAGATCCGAGGTTTCATATTTTTCCAAAGGATAAGAAAAGGTGAGTAGATGTTACCAGTTTAAACCAAATTTTTAAAGCAGAGGAAGGCAAGTGTGTAAATTGTAATAGTGCATAAAGCTAGTATTTATGAACTTGGTAAAATTTTAGGATATGTATGCACATTTTCTGGATTATAGTATTTAAGGACCTTGGTACCAACAGATTCTTTACAATGTATAGAGTTCATACAGTGTGGGATTTTAGGTGTAGTGCCTCAAACTCCATCAATATAAAGTTCTCATAAAGTGGACAGGACTATAAAGAAGGAAATTGCGAGGTAAAAACACTAAAAACAAACAATTGAGAGTGTATGTAATGCTTTCATCTAATTCTAACAAACAGTAAATGAACAGGGGGGCCCGACACCATTTTCTAATGTCCTCAAGAACATCAAAAAAAGTTACCTTCCAGCGGAAGGCTGTCAAAACACATTCACATGGAACTTGTTTGGATTTCATGGAGCTTTATTCAGTTCATATGTTGATATACAAACTGAATGAAGCCATAATACAACATTCCAGTGATAGCTACCATGTGTAGTTAATGTTTTAATCCAAATGAATCCGAGTTTTGCAACTTTGTTGGGCGAGTTTAGATGGCTACATATATTTAGAGATTGAATTACTGCCTATGAGATCTGTCCCACACAGGTTCAAATTCCTAAATCTCTATAGACATCTGAACTCACTGTTTACATTCCAAACCAAATGAATCAAGGGGTAGTAAAGTGGAGCACATTTTTTTATAATGATGAAATCTCACTAATGATAAAACCCTCAGGATATCTGAAATGTTATAGACAGGTTATTAGTATGGTTATATATTTATTGGTATCTTACATTACTTATTATATAACCCCTAACCCCACACTTCCCCTCTTCTTCATAACCCTACCAATAACAATTTACTTGATATCAAAATATCGGTTTCCAGAGTGAAACAGGAATATCCCACACTCTTAAACCACTCTTTACAGTGGCTACAATGATTCTATAGAAGTAGAACACAGATCATAATCCTAAAAAATTTGTGTTTGTATTCTAAAATTTTAAGGGGAGGGGCAATGAACAAAAAAATAAATAGTTTAGCCTTGGGTAATAGTTAAGGAGAGTACATCAGTGATGTTTTGTGTATTTTTCTTATTTCTTGGTCAATAATTTAATTGCAGCTAGTCAATCTCCCTAAGTCCAAATATCATTTCCTTTTATAGCTGATGTTGAGTTCATCTTTGAAGATGTTTAACTTGATTAAGTAATTTAAACATAGCATTGTGGATGAAGGGTCTACAACAACTTAATATATCTCATGTTGTCTGCTGCAACAATTTTCGTCCTGAACACTAATCTTGTAATCTTGTGCAGGTAGCCTCATTTCCACTGTGTTCCTAATATCAGGTACAGGATTACTAATAGTTTTATGTTATTTTCGTCTTAACTCAATAAACGTTCCTCTATCTGCGATGCTATATCATGAAGTACGGATATATTCATGTGCATTTATTTGAGTTTGTACTTATACTGAACATATCTGGGTACAAGCATAGAAACTAGTCACATTCCAGTTGTTAACATCTGCATTCCTTAAGAAGAGCAATTGTAAATATTTCTTGATAGGGAATAATTAATAAATTATGTTTTAACAGATGGTTCTACAGATGCTGTAAATCCTGTTGGAGTCAATGTTGATTATGAAGATGAAGCTAATGGTAATAGTATATATGCTGACTCTTTTTCTTTTTCATAATACAATAAGGAATTACTTCCCATGTTAATCTAAAGGAAATTGTACATTACTAATGGTTTGAATTAATTGTAAATGATAAATTTTTCGTAGAAACATACCCACAAGTAAAAAGATTAAATAGTTTTCATATATTAATTGTCTTCTTGGCGTATATAGGCCATCAAACTTTGATTCATCTCAGTATAAGCAAAAGCTCAACTAATTTGTATAGTTATTGATATGCATGCCTATTTCGATACTTCGGGAAATCAGTATATTTTGACAGGAATTGATATATTACTACATATATCCAGTGAGTAATCAGTGCCAAGTAAGAATAAAAGTTGCACCTTATAATGCCAAAATTTGTGAGTTATATATTATTACTTCTAACCTGTTCTAGTAAAATACAGTGTTGATATATTTTTTTAAAAATTCTGTAACGGTATATGAAACTGTTAATGAAGAAACTTCTAATGACTATGAAATAGTTGGCTTTGGAGCTAGGAACCAGCATTTGAAGCCTTGAGAACACGGTACAGCACTAGTCAACATTACAGTGTTAATGCATTATGTAAGTCAGTCATATTTTTAAACAAAACATTTTATTATGGACTTAAAATGGCCAATACATATCTGTTTCAGACACCTTCACTTTTGGAGAGGTTAGTGAACCTCCTCCTCTGTAGTATTTTGTAGAATTCAAGGGTATGTCCCCATGGTTGTTAAATTTGTTTATGGATGGGGTGGTTAGGGAGGTAAATGCATGAGTTTTGGAGAGAG
>JAUTYZ010000005.1:569105-584192 GCA_032273725.1 Panulirus interruptus | reverse complement strand
GGGGGTGTTGGGGTGTTGGGGGTGGGTGTGTGGGGGGGGTGTAAAGATGTTGGCGCAGAGAACCCATATTCTTTGCAGATTTTTTTTCTTATAGATCCACAACTTTTCCGCACTACCCCCATATTCATATCAAAAAAAGTGTAAAAACGATCAACCATACTAGAGATCCGTCAAGTGGTCCACCTGACGCTAAAGTATATCCAGGCCTCAGTGGCACAAGTGGTTAGCGCGTTCAGCTGTTAACAGAAAAGCTGGTGGTTCGAGCCCACTCGGCGGAGACTCTTTATGTTAAAAGAACTCCACAAATTAACAAGAAACTTCAACAAGCAAGTGCGAGAGTTAAGCGCAAATACTTTCACCGTAAGGCCTGTTTGGAAGTTGACTGTAAACCTCTAGCGGGTATAAAATTCACATCTAATTTATCTTATCCAGTTTACCTGAAGTCTACTGGAAGCCTCAACAAGAAGGCAGTGGAAGCCTCAACAAGAAGGCAATGGAAGCCTCAACAACAAGGCGACATCATAGGACCACAACCGAAGATTTTTAGTACCTTTATAAGGCAGATACAATATTTATGACTACCTAAGTGTTGATGACCCACGTATAAGCGAGTACAGGATACATAGAAATGATTATATGAGCATTGAGTATTCCAGAGGTCCAATCTAGACCTCAATCACACACGCTGCAGCTTCTCATACTTACTTAACAGATCTGAATCTATAGACATTCGACTTAAATATCCTCGTTGTTACTCTGAAAGCCAGTCCACTTCCTTCCGCCTCACCACTGGTTCTCTTTCTATTGTATAAACAATAGCTCGGTTTCTACTCCCAAGAGCTGTCTCGTGTAGTACATCCGCCACAGGTAGATGAAGCAATATTCAATAAGTCACTACATTATATCATTGGAGCGTGGGCTTTAGTGACGAGAGAGTCGGCCATTGTTAAGTGCGCATCTTCCCCTTTACCGTTAAGGCACACATACACAAGGGTTTCAGTTCAGTTTTGCGAGACTTACTGGTAATTATAATTTTTTTTTTCAGTTTTATGACACCAAAACTCTAGCTTTGATACGGACACTGAAACATCTGCTTGAGCAAGAACGTTGAGAAATCTACTTTAGTAATGATGATAAAACATCTGGTTCAGTAAGGGTAACTTAGTTTTCATAGTGCAGTGGTTATCACGTGTGCTTGACACTCGAAAGGTCCCCGGTTCGATTCCGGGTAGAAACAGGCAACTTTCAAGTTTTTTTCTCAAATTTCGATGAGTGAGAAGTTGCCTATAGAAACATATTTCATCTACCAATGAGAATGACCGCTCTTTAAATCTGTTTATCTGAGTCTTCTTCAGCGAAGAGACAACCACATAAGTTGTACCCTTCCAGGCCTGTTTCATATCAGTAAAATTAAACTATCGCCAGAGATGGGCCAACCCCTTTCCAGTTAGTCCTTGTATATCCATACGTTATACCACTAGTCCATATAACCAGGTACTGCAGCAGAGTGGCGCAGTGGAAGTGTGCTGGGCCCATAACCCAGAGGTCCGTGGATCGAAACCACGATCTGCTACAATTGTCTTTATTATCACAGGAAGCGACCAATACTGTACTTGAACAATCCAACTCTTCCTTCATATCACTTCCAGCCTCTGACCCTGTTTGTTGAAATGTTTTTATGAAACCTGGATGGGTCAGGTCTAGAGATTAGACAGGTTAGATGCGGGTAAGTTTGATTATAGAATATTTGGAGTAATTGTTTTAGATACCTGGGATTTGACATGGCAGCAAATGGATCCATGGAAGCGGAAATGAGTAATAGGGTGGATGAGAGGGGCAAAGGTTCTGGGAGCATTGAAGAATACGTGGGAAGAGAGGCCACTATCTGCGAGGGCAGTGGTATGTTTGAAGGTATGATAATATTAGTCCCAACAATGTTATATGGATGCGGAGAAGGGTGGATGTATTGGAAATGAAATGTTTAAGAACAAAATGTGGTGTGAGGTTGTTTGATCGAGCAAGTAACAAAAGGGCAAGAGAGAGGTGCGGTAGTAAAAAGAGTGTGGTTGAGAAAGCTGAAGAGGATGTGCTGACATAGTTTGAACATATGAAGAGAATGAATGAGATGAGTTTGTCAAAGCGGAAGAGACAAGGTGAAAGTAGAAACCAAATAGGAGATGGAAGGATGGAGTGATAAAGATATTGAATTATCGGGGCCTGAACATGCGGGAGGGTGAAAGGCGTGATCGGGATAGAGTGAATTGGAATGATGCGGTATACAGGGGTCGAAATGCTGCCAATAGACGGAACTAGGGCGTGAAGCGGCCAGTGGAATCCACAGAAAGATGTGTGGGCATGGTTGTGGATAGAGGGTTCTGGTTTCGGTGCATTCATTGCACATGATAGCCAGAAAATATATATGAACAAATGCGCCGTTTCTTCTGCTCCTGGCGCTACCTCGCTAACGCGGGAAACAGTGAGCTGACATGGAAAAAAAAAAAAGACAGACGGGAATAGCAGTCATACCTATCGATGAAGGAACTGTTTCCATCAGCATTTTCCCACTCAACGAGATGTAAGGATAACCTTCAAAGTTAGCTGTTTCCACCAGGGATCGAACCGGGGACCTTCTGTGTGTGAAGCGCACATGATAACCACTACACCAAGGAATATGTTAACTTTGACAAAGCAGATGCTTTAATGAAATTACTGAAGCAGATGTTTCACTGTCATTACTGAAGCAGATAATTTGGTGTTATACTGAAGCCGATGTTGAGATGTCATTGCTGAAGTTCATGTTTAATGTCATTACCACAGCAGATGTTTGACTGTCATTTATGAACAAGATGTTTCAGCGTTATTACGGAAGCAAATGGTTCATTGTTATTACAGAATTATTTTCTTTTTCAGTGTCATTGCTGAAGCAGATGTTTCATTGTCATTATTGAAGCAGATATGTCAGGGTTAATTTTGAGGTAGATATGTCAGGTTATTACAGCTGCAGACGTTTCAGTGTCATTACTGAACCAGAGGTTAGATAATCATCATTTATTCATATGTTTCAGTGCTATTACTGAAATAAATATATTGGTTTTATCACTGAAGTAAGTATGTCAATGTGATTGCTGAAAAATATGATTCAAAGTTACTACTAAAGCCGATGATTCCTTATAATTATACTGCGGAGAGTTAATCTATATAAATAGCGTTATGTTTCATTAAACAGTAAGTCGTGTGTGTCCCGCCGACACTGAACTGAAGCCCTTGTGTATGTTTCGCTTAGCGAATGAGGGAAAGTAGCGGACATTACGATGGTTGACACTCTTGTTACGAACGGCCACACCTGTAGTGAATAAGAAAAATAGTGGTTTGTTGAGTACTGCATTGCCTACCATTGGCGGAGGCACGAACATACACAACTCCTGGTAGTAGAAATAAAAAACATTAGTTTGACGAAAGGAAAATGGACTGACTTTCAGATGCAGTATGATAATTTGAAAGTTGGATTCCTATAGATTGGTCTCTGTCAGGTAGATATGAGGAACTCTAGTCTGCTTGATGAGCTTGAGAATGAACCTCTAGAATTCACTTACCATACTTTTAGTGTGTGTATCCTGTACTTATTTACTTGTATATAGTGAACCTTTTGTGTGATTAATATTTTACTTAGATATTTGACTACTGTGCCGGCGTTTGAAGGGACAAGTGAATTTCAGGTGTGGTCTTATGATGTGGCCATAAGTCTATCTTCATCCTGAGGTTTCCAGTAGACTTCGGGTAAGTTACTGAGGATAAATCAGATGTGCCAATCTATTCCTGCACGAGGTTCTAGTACACCTTAGGGATGCTTTTGTAAAAGAAAAATCAATTTAGACTCATATACCTGATGGATGTTTTTCATAGGTCACAGGGAAGCTGTTGTGGATGAATTAAATGTAACTGATTTATCTGCTACTGTTTTCCAGTAGACGTCAGGGAAACTGTTGAGAATAAATTGGGTGTGATGAAGGTTTCCAATCAACCTTTGGAGAGTCCTTAAGGGAAAGATTTGTGGTTGAACCATCTACCTGTTTGATGAAGTTTCTTGTCAACCTGTGGAGTTGTGTACATAGGCAGAACACCGTACACATCAGGACGCTGCCTCACGCAACCTGGATGGCCTGCATACTTTAGTGCCAACTCATATGTCGCTAGTTTCGTTCTTATAATTGAGTAAAAATGCATATATACTGAACCAAAAGGTATATTCCATTCCCATTATAGTAGTTTTCATTATATGAACAACAAGTGCAAGCAAGAATATTAACAGCAACCTTAGAAATAATATTGACCCCAAATGCGAAAATGTTCGACTTGTAAACCCTGATAATGAGGATAATTTACGTTCTTCGGTGGGAAAGCGGAAGACCTTAGCTGAGTGCGTGAATTTTCCGCCCATTGTCGGAGACTTGGTATGTCTGACTTATGGAAAGCTCTAAAGATGAAGTTTGTGGCGTGACTTCAATATCTGCGTGCTGAGACTTCCAGAGGGCCTCTGGAGTATAAATTAAGTCTGTAATTTAATTCCAGTATCTGTTCCTGGGGTTTATACTGAACGAGTTGTATATATTTCTTGGCGTGGCTTATTTTTCCGCTGTCGAAGCCTCTGGGTCAAGTAATATGTCGAGTTTTTCATCTTCTAGAGCTGTTGGAAGCTTCCAGTGAACCTCTGGAATTATTTAAAATAAAGTTGTTCTACGCAACGTCTATTTGCTAGTTCTCTGATGGACCTCTGGAGAATTCTTAAAGTGGAGAATGTGCTGTGCTTTGTTCTATAAGTTTCTAATATTGTTATTATTTTTCTTCAAAACTAAGGCTTCAGCGTTAATGAAAATATCAATTCCGCTAACAATAAGTATGACTGCCTTAGATTTTTCCATTTGAATTTATTCTAGAGAAAAGAACGTCTTGTGAGCTGAACACGCCCAGGCCTCTTTCATATCAGTAAAGGTGATCACTAGAGATGGGCTAAAACTTCTCCAGTCAGTATAACCAGGTACTGAAGGAGAGTGACGAAGTGGAAAGTTGCTGGGCCCATAATCCATAAGGTCCATTGATCAAAACCACACTCTGCAACGAGTGTTTTTTTTATTATAGAAGGTTATTAATCTCGAGACTCGACCCATCCAGGGTAATAATAACAGTAAACAGGTTCAGAGTAGGGAAGTGGAATGAAGGATTAGTTAGTCATTTGCAACAATATTTCAGTCAAGGTCAGGACGTTGTGGTGAATCATGTATCTACTGATGGAGGCTTCTGTCAATTTCCGCAATGATCTTGAAGTTTAACACACAGCTCCAGCTCTTGATGTTGATGTTCCCTGTGAACTGACTAGAGATGCCAAGTTGGAAGATTCTGAAAGCGGCAGATTATAGTGGGCTGGACCGTTCGACCGCCTTCTGCCAAATTTAAGGATTCTTTCCAGTACAAGACGAACTTGTAGAAAGAGTGGACCAAGATATACTCCTTTATATCATATCTTATAGACAATCTGGAAATAAATTTATATGTGAGTTGAGATGCAAAAGCTGCAAACAGAAATAGCCATGATCTAATAATCTGATAACAGGCCACCGTAAAACGCGATGAACATTAGGACGTTGCCTCAGGCCAGCTTCACGGCCCACATGTATTTTTGGTAACTAATATGTCGCCAGGTTTAACTTCATAACGAACTATAGATGCTGCTAAAGATACGAATTTGCATATACACTGAACCAAGAGATAAACTGCACTTATATTTACATTTTTTGTCAATATAAGCACTATGAGTGCACGCAAAAATCTTAATCATTATTAGTAAAATTAAGATATCCAACGTCGACGCCACTGCATACAAAAGCGTTCCCTTTATAAAAACTGAATGGTCACAATGCGATAGATTTATATCCCTTGATGGGAGAGACGAAGATCTTACCTCATTGCCTGAATTTCCAGCCCATTGTGGGAGACTTGGCATGTCTGACTGATGAAAAGCTTTTAAAATGAAGTTTGTGGCTTGACTCCTTTATCTACTGTTTGGGACTTCCAGAGTGCCTTTGGTGTGTTCTATACGTTTGTGATGTGATTCCAGTGTCTGTTGCTGAGGTTTATGGTGAACCCCTGAAGTGTTTTAGGATCTTGGTGAGGCTTCTGCTTCTGTTGGTGAAACCTCCTGGTTGCCTCTGGTGTCGAGTCTTTTTTGTTAAAGAAAATTTGTTTGGACTCCTTTACTTCATGGAGGTTTTTCATAGACCACAGGAAAGCTGTTGAGGATGAATTAAATGCAACTTATTTATCTGCTACTTTTTTTGCACAGACGTCAGGGAAGCTTTTGAGAATAAACTGGGTGTGCCATGGGTAATACCATTGGTCCATATAACCAGGTGCTGCAGCAGAGACGAGCAGTGGAAGCGTGCTGGGCTCATAACCCAGAGGTCCGTGGATCAAAATCACGCTCTGCTACGAGTGTTTTCTTATCACAGAAGTAGATCAGTACTGGACTTGATCAGTCCAACTCTCCCTTCATTCCGCTTCCCTACCCTGACCCTGTTTACTGTATTGTTTTTATTCCCTTGTATAGGTCAAGTCCAGAGATTGGTACCTTCCTGTGATAAGCGAACACTCATAGCAGAGCGAGGTTTCGATCCACGGGCCTCTAGGTTATGGGCCCAGCACTCTTCCACTGCACCACTCTGTTGCAGTAGTAGGTACTGCTTGCTGAGAGTTTGTTCTTAAGCTCTGGAGTTCTTTCAGCATAAAGGGTCGCCCCTGGGTGGGCTCGAACCACCAACCTTTCGGTTAACAGCCGAACGCGCTAACCAATGAGGCCTGGAAACAACTCAGCTTCAGGTCAACTTGTTGACGGATGCTTGTAGCGTTGACTTTGATGACTTACATGACTGATGCTTAATAAGAGAGGATTGAGTGCTCGTGTTCACAGCCAGTTTTGGACGGTCACATAAGTAGTATTTGTCGATCACACCTTGTGAAAATACCCGCACAATATTGGGATTCTAACTAAACAACCAGGATGAGTATTATATTAATCTTGTGTGGCAGTCTTGTAATGATGCATACCACCTGTTATCTCCGTATACGCACTTCCGGCTGCATGTTCAACTAACTCTAGAGTATTTCAAGGCCTCTGTATCACAATAGGTCATGCATTCAGATTATAATCGAAGTTGTTTGTGATTGGGGCGTCCCACCAGAAACCTTAATATCCACACACGAGAATCACACAAACGAAATACTCTACTTGGCAAACCAATTGCTCATTTGATTACTGTTTGGCAGAATTAATATTTCCATTAGCATTGGAGCCTTTGTTTTGAACAAAAATAATAACAATAATAGAAACGCATAGAACAAATCACGGCACATTCTCCACTTTAAGAATTCTCCAGAGGTTCATTAGAGATCCAGCAGATAGATGTTACGTAGAACGACTTTATTCTAAATCATTCCAGAGGTTCACTGGAGGCTTCCAGCAACTCTAGAAGATGAAAGACTCGTTATATTAGGTGACTCAGAGGCTTCAACAGCGAAAAAAGGAAGCCACACCAAAAAATAAAGCAATTAATTCAGTATAAACCTCAGCAACAGATACTGGAATTCAATTGCAGACTTAATTTATACCCCAGAGGCCCTCTGGAAGTCTCAACACCCAGATATTGAAGTCACGCCACACACTTCATCTTTAGAGCTGTTCATCAGTCAAGCATACCGAGTCTCCGACAATGGGCGGAAAATTTGCGCAGTCACCTAAGGTCTTCCGCTTTCCCGCCGAAGGACGTAAATCATCCGCATTGTAACCGCTCAGGGCTTACAACCCGACCATCTTCGCATTCGGGGTCATTGTTGTTTTTAATGTTACTGATAAGATTCTTGCTTGCACTTGTTGTTCATATAATGATAAACTACTTTAAAGTGAATGGAATTTACCTTTTGGTTCAGTACATATGTGTTTTTAGTTAATTCTGAGAATGAAACTAGCGACATTCATAGATATGAGTTGGCACCAAAGTAAGCAAGCGATCCAGGTTGCGTGAGGCAGCGTCCTGACGTTCATGGTATTCTGCCTATGTCTCAGATACTGGGGAACACAACTCCAGAGCTTGACAAGAAACTTCATCAAATAGGTAAATGGGTCAACTACAAAAGTTTCCTTTAAGAACTCTCCAAAAGTTGATTGGAAACCTTCATCAGTTATAGGTCACACTCAATTTATGCTCAACAACTCCCTGACGTCTTCTTAAAAACATTTTCAAATGAATCAATTACATTTTATTCATCAATAACATCTTCCATTTGGTATATGAAAAACCTCCATCAGGTATAGGAGTCTAAACTATTTTTTTTACCAAAGCTCCCTTAAGGTGTGCTGGAAACCTCTTCCAGGGATAGAGGGCACACCTGATTTAACCTCAGTAACTTTCATGAAGTCTACTGGAAACCTCAAGATGACGGTAGACTTATGGCCACATCATAATACCACACCTGAAATTCACTAGTCCCTTCAAAGGCAGACACAGGAGTCAAATATCTAAGTTAAATTCTGATCGCACAAAAGGTTCACTATATACAAGTAAATAAATACAGGATACACAACAAGAGTATGGTAAGTGCATTCAAGACGTTCATTCTAAAGCTCATCACGCAGACTAGAGTTCCTTATATCTATCTGACAGAGGCGAGTCTATAGGAATCCAACTTTCAAATTCTCAAATTGCATCTGAAAGTCACTCCACTTTCCTTTCGTCAAACTAATGTTTTCCTTTCTCCCTTTTATAGATATTTCTTCATTTCTTATTACCAGGAGTTGTGCATGTTCGTGCCTCCGCCAATTTTAGGCAATGCAGTACTCAACAAATTACCATATTTCATTATTCATTACAGTGTGGCTGTTGAGAACAAGAGAGTCAGCAATTGTAATGTCTGCTTCTTTCCCTCATTCACTAACAAACACATACACAAGGGTTGCAATTCAGTGTCGGTCGGACATAAAAGACTAACTGTTTAATGGAACATAACTTTAGTTTTATAAGTTAACTTTCTGCAGTATGATTATAAGGAAACATCGAATTATTGATAACTTTGAATTATATTCTTCAGCTCTCACATTGACATTCTTACTTAAGTGATAAAACCAATATGTATGCTTCATTAATAATACTAAAACATCTGCATGAATAACAGCAATCAAACATCTGCTTCAATAATGACACTGAAACATCTGCCTCAATAGTAAACCTGAAACAGCTGCTTCAATAATGATAATGAAACTTTTGTTTCACAGATGACACTGAAAACATTCTGTAATAATAATGAACCATTTGCTTCAGTAATAACGCTGAAACATATTGTTCATAAATGACAGTGAAACATCTGGTTCGGCAAAGACATTAAAATATGTGCTTCAGCAATGATATATTTAAATAGTCTTCAGTAATGAGAGTGAAACGTATCCCTCAATAATGCAATAAAGCATCTGTTTTGGCAAAACTAACACATTTTCCGTAGTGTAGTGATTATCACGTGCGCTCCACACACGCAAGGTTGCCATTCGATCCCGGGCGGAAACAGGTAACTTTGAAGGTTTTCCTCACATTTCATGAGTGAGAAAATACTGATGGAAATAGTTCCTTCATCAGTAGTTATGACTGCTATTCCAGTCTGTTTTTTTCCATACCAGTTAGCAGTTTCCCGCGTTAGCGAGGAACACGAGGAAAGGGCGCATTTGCTCATATCCATTCTCTAGGTGTCATATGCAATGCATTGCACCGAACCTACAACTCTATATCCACAACCATGACCCAGAGATCTTTCCATGGTTTTCACTGGCCTCTTTACACGCCCTCGTTTAGTTTACTAACAGCACGGCAACCCCTGTATACCACATCGTTCCAATTTACTCTATTCCGTGCACGCCTTTCACCTTCCCGCATGTTGAATCCCGATCATTCAATATCGTTATTACTCCATACTTCCATCGCACCTTGTCCCCTCCCATTTGTCAAACTCTCCTCGATCATTCTCTCAATATGTTCAAACCATTTCAGCACACCTTCAGCCCTCTCTACCACACTCTATTTGCTACCATAACACTACTATATCACTGAACATCTATTTCAGTATTTACAACAAAACATATGCTTCAGTAATACATCAGTCATAAAACCAAAAAGATACGCTTCAGTAATGAAACTCAAAAACATCAGCTCAATGATGAAATTGAAACATCTGTTCCATTAATGAAACTGAAATATCTGCAATTGTTAAAACTCTGAAAAATCTATTTCAATAATGACCCTGAAACATCTGCTTGAAAAACAAACTGAAACATCTGCGTCAGTAGTGACATTAACACTTGATACTAACACTGAAACATATCCTTCAGTAATGACGCTGAAACATTTGGTACAGAACTGGCACTGAAACTTCTGCTTCGGCAATGACATTAAAACATGTGCAGCGAATCAGCTACTTCAGTAATGGCACTAAAACACCTGCTCAAGTCATGACAATGAAACATCTCCGTCAAAAAATCACAGTTTCTGTGTTTCTGTATTTTAGTGGTTATCACGTGCGCTTCACACGCGTAATGTCCCAGGTTCGATCTCGGGCGGAAACAGGAAGCCTTTAAGGTTTTCCTCACATTTCGTTGTGTGGAAAATTCTTGATGAAAATAGTTCTTTACTCAATAACTATGACTGGTATTCGGATCTGTTATTTCAATGTATTTAAGCTAAGAGACATTAATATAAGCTGTACACTCCCAGACCTCTTTCATATCACTAAAGTTAAACGGTCACTAGAGGTGGGCCAATATTTCTCCAGTATGTGCTTGTATTGTCATGGGTCATACCACTGGTCCATATAACCAGGTACTGCAGCAAAGTGGAGCAGTGGAAGTGTGCTTGGCCCATAAACCAGAGGCCCGTGGATCAAAACCTCGCTCTGCTAAGAGTGTTTTCTTATCAAAGGAAGGGACTTAATTTATACCTCAGAGGCTCTCTGGAAGTCTCAACACCCAGATATTGAAGTCACGCCACAAACTTCATCTTTAGAGCTTTCCATCAGTCAGATATACCAAGTCTCCAACAATGGGTGGAAAATTCACGCACTCAGCTAAGGTCGTGCGCTTTCCCGCCGAAGGACGCAAATCTTCCGCATTCGGGGTCAATATTGTTTTCAAGGTTGCTGATAATATTCTTGCTTGCACTTGTTGTTCATATAATGAAAACTACTTTGATTTGAATGGAATTTACCTTTTGTTTCAGTATATATGCATTTTTGTCAATTATAAGAACAAAACTAGCGACATATATTCATATGAGTTGGCACTAAAGTAGGCAGGCGATGCAGGTAGCGTGAGGCAGCGTCCTGATGTTCACGGTGTTCTGCTTATGTCTCAGACACTGGAGTACACAACTCCATAGGTTGACAAGAATCTTCATCAAACAGGTAGATAGGTCAACCACAAACCTTTCCTTAAGGCCTCTCCAGAAGCTGACTGGAAACCTTCATCGGTTATAGGTCACACCCAATTTATTCTCAACAGCTTCCCTGACGCCTACAGTAGCAGATGAATCAGTTACATTTAATTCATCCTCAACAGCTTCCCTGTGGCCTATGAAAAACATCCATCAGGTATATGAGTCTAAATTGATTTTTCTTTACAAAAGCTTCCCCAAGGTGTACTGGAAACCTCGTGCAGGTATATATTGGCACACTTGATTTATCCTCAATAACTTACCCGAAGTCTACTGGAAACCTCAGGATGAAGGTAGACTTATGGCCACATCACTAGTCCCTTCAAAGGCAGACACAGTAATCAAATATCTAAGAAAAATTTTGATCACACAAAAGGTGCACTATATACAAGTAAATAAGTACAGGATACACACAATTAAAGTATGGTAAGTGCATTCTAGAGGTTCATTCTAAAGCTCATCAAGCAGAATAGAGTTCCTCATATCTACTTGACAGAGACCAGTCTATAGGAATCCAACTTTCAAATTTTCATACTGCATCTGAAAGTCAGTCCACTTTTCTTTCGTCAAACTAATGTTTTTCTTTCTCCCTTCTATAGACATTACTTCAGTTTCTACTACCAGGAGTTGTGTATGTTCCTGCCACCGCCAATGGTAGGCAATGCAATATTCAACAAACCACTATTTACATTATTCATTACAGTGTGGCCGTTGGTAACAATAGAGTAAGCCTTTGTAATGTCTGCTTCTTTCCCTCATTCGCTAAGCCACACATACACAAGGGCTCCAGTTCCGTGTCGGCCGGAAACAAAAGACTTACTATTTAATGGAACATAAAGCTAGTTGTAAAGATTAACTTTCTTCAGTATACTGATAAGGAAACATCGACTTTAGTAATGACTTTGAAACATATTCTTCCGCTGTCACATTGATTTATATCTCTTGATGGGAGAGACCTTACCTGATGCATGAATTTCCAGCTCATTGTGGGAGACTTGGCATGTCTGACTAATAAAAACCTTTAAAATAAAGTTCGTGGCTTGACTCCTTTATCAATTTTTTGGGACTTCCAGAAAGCCTTTGGTGTGTTCCATACGGTTGTGATGTGATTATAGTGTCGGTTGCTGAGGTTTATGGTGAACCTCTGAAGTGTTTTAGGATCTTGGTGAAAGTTCTGCTTCTGTTGGTGAAACCTCTGGGTTATCTCTAGTGTCGAGTCTTTAATCTTCTTGACCTGCTGGAAGCTTCCAGTGAGACTCTTTAATGGTGTAGAATAAGGTCGTTGTGTGCAGCCTGTTTCGATGTGATGATCAACGGTGGGTTTCTTTTGGGAAATGTGTTGTGAATAGTTCTATATTTTTCTGTTTAAATTTGATTCATTTTATAATGGAAGAGAAAGCTAGAGTCGTGAATGGATATCCCCAGCGAGGCCAAGGCCTTAGATGTAATATGAAAGGCTTCAAAGACAAAGAAGTATTTACAGAGAAAAGAGAAAGACCAGGTGTTGTTGAAGAAGAGGAAAACTTACTTCTGGTAAAGGGTCATGCTTGAGTTATTACGAAAACCATGGAAGGAAACTAGTTCCAAAGGTAAGCGCTCTAGGTCAAGGTCAGGTTGAAGCTCAAAATAGACACAAGGTATAGCAAAATTCTCCAAAGCTTGGCGGCTTAAGGAAAGCTGCCAACTGCCACACAGCAATCACATGACGCTTCGGTTTGCCAAGTATTTCGTTTGTGTGACTCCCGTGTGTGGATATTGAGGTTCCTGGTGGTCACCCCAATCACCAAGAACCTCCATTAAAATCTGAATGCGTGACCTATTGTGTTACACAGGCCTTAATATACTTTAGAGTGTTGGACCTGCAGCCGGAACTGTGTATACTGAGGTAACGGGTGTTATGTATCATTACAAGACTGCCATACATGATTAATATAGTAATCATCCTGGTTGTCTTCTTAGAATCCCAATATTGTGAGGATATTTCAACGAGGTGTAACCGACAAATACCACTCATGTCCTCGTCCAAAATTGGCTGTGAACACGAGCACTCAATCCTCTCTTATTCGGCATCAGTCATGTAAGTCATCTGAGTCAAAACTACAAGGATCTGTCGACAAGTCGACCTGAAGCTAAGCTATTTCCAGGCCTCCGTGGCACAATTGGTTAACCCGTTCGGCTGTTAACCGAAAGGTTGGTGGTTCGAGCCCACCCGGGGGCGACCCTTTATGCTAAAAGAACTCCAGAACTTAACAAGAAACGTTCAACAAGCAGTACCATCTATTGCAGCAGAGTAGCACAGTGGAAGCGTGCTGGGCCCATAAGCCAGAGGCCCTTGGATCAGAACCTCGCTCTGCTGTGAGTCTTTGCTTATCACAGGAAGGGACCAGTCGCTTTACTTGACCCATGCAAGGAAATAAAAACATTACAGTAAACAGGGTCAGAGTAGGGAAGTGGAATGAGGGAAGAGTTGTACTGATCAAGTCTAATAGTGGTCCCTTCCTGTGATAAGAAAACACTCGTAGCAGAGCGGGGTTTTGATCCACAGGCCTCTAGGTTATGGGCCCAGCACTGTTCCATTCTGCTGCAGTACCTGGTTATATGGACCTGTGGTATGACCCAAGGCAATACAAGCACTGACTGGAAAAATGTTGGCCCACTTCTATTGACTGTTTAACTTTACTGATATGAAAGAGGTCTGGGAGTGTACCACTCATAATGTTGTTTCTTAACTTAAATACATTGAAATAGCAGATTCGAATACCAGTCATAGTTATTAATGAAAGAACTATTTCCATCAACAACTTCCCCCATAACGAATCGTGAGGAAAACCTTAAAATCTTCTTGTTTCCGCCGGGATCGAACCGGGGACCTTGCGCGTGTGAAGGACATGTGATAACCACTACACTATGGAAACTATGTTGACAAAGCAGATGTTTCATTGTCCTCACTTGAGCAGGTGTTCTAGTGTCATTACTGAAGTAGTTGACTCGGTACCATTACTGAATGAGATATTTCAGTGTGATTACTGATGCACATGTTTTAACGTTATTGCCGAAGCAGAAGTTTCAGTGCCAGTTCTGTACCAAGTGTTTCAGCGTCATAACTAATGAAAATATTGTAGTGTTACTAAATTACTAAGTTTTAATGTCATTGCTGAAGCAGATGTTTCAGTTTTTTTTAAGCAGATGTTTCAGAGTTGTAACAGTTGCAAATGTTTCAATTTCATTAATGGAGCAGATGTTGTAATTTCATCACTAAGGAGATGCTTGAATGTCATTATTCACTCAAATTGTTCAGTGTCATTACTGATGATGTTTCAGCTCCATTACTGAGCAGATGTTTGATTGTCATTATTTAGTCAGTTTTTTCAATTACATTACTGAAACGTATGTTTTTGGTTTTATTACTGATGTATTATTCAAGCATATGTTTTGCTTAAAATAATGAAGTTGATGTTTCAGTGTTATAGTAGTGTTATGGCAGCAAAAAAAGCGTGGTAGAGAGAGCTGAAGAGGGTGTGCTGAAATGGTTTGAACATATGGAGAGAATGAGTGAGGAGAGTTTGACAAA
>JAUTYZ010000005.1:264714-275099 GCA_032273725.1 Panulirus interruptus | reverse complement strand
CTCTCTTTGTTCTTCCTAACCCTCTAACTGAGCCACACCATTTATATCAAATTTTTGCTATTACTAAACAAATTGTTTAACTTTGAATTTGCTTAAAGTGAACCCGTTTAGAGCAAGGGAGTTCTGTATCATTTTTACCAATCTGATGAACCTGCCAAGTTTTCTGTATACTCATGCCACCATAAAAGACTCTTTCATGTATCCTTTGATCCACTCACATGTCTAAAGTTTCCTTTTTTACAGTTTTTGTATTTCCAACTACATTACATATATTATCCTTTTATAATGATCACTTTTTTCCATAGAAAACTTAAGTTCTTATATTCATACATGATAGTTTGGTCATATACTTAAAGATGTAAGCTCATGCACACTAAAGATGTAAGCTCATGCACACTCTCCTCTTAAATGTTTTCCATTCACAAGAACTCCATGCACCACCAGTGCTTCTTGCATTCTTTCCAATCACAAGACCATTCCTTATACAACCAATATTTGTCCCAAGCTTGACTTTACTCCCAACTTTTGCATTCCTGATACCATCCTAATTTGTTATCACTTCCGAATACTTAAACAAGTTTACTAATTCTCCATTAAAATCTATGTTAAACATTGAGAACCCACCTGTTTCAAAAAGAAGTATGCCCATACTTGCATTTACTTTAAACATCCTCCACTTGTATATCACCACCAAAGTGACCTACTCTTTTGTCCAACACTTCCTATAATTCAACTAACAGAATACCATCTTTTACATACAACAACTGGGGAAGGTCCAATTCTATTTCACCACAGTTCAGCCGTACGTAGACTGCTATCACTTTATTGTACTTTCATGTAATGCTTCATTCATGAAATTGTTAAAACAACCATTGTGACATTACATTGCTTTGATTTACTCTCACACATATTTCAAACTGCTCACTGAAACAATCATTTACTCTCAAATAAGCACTACTTCCAGGATAAAAGCTCTGAACAGCATTTAAAAATTTCATGTACACCAGAGTCAAGACTTCCTACAGTTTTTTCCTATTAATTTGAATCTTACATTTTCTGAATCCAAAAATGCTGCATCCACTTCCTTTTCCAATATAACTTTTTATACTACTTTTCTTAGAGCAAAATTGTGGTCAACACACTTTCCCCTCCTGAACCCACCTTGTTCTTCAACAAATGGTTTACTAATCCCATTTAGCATTATCAGTCACAATTCTACCTCACTTAAACAAAGGTGTTATAAACTTTTCCCTAATGCTTGTCTGTGATTTGTAAAGGCCAGATAGGGTGATTCTTAGGATGGTATATTTCCAAAGCTATGAATTTTTGGCATTTTCTAATAAATATTGTGGGCTAACAGTTCCTCAATGATGGACTGCAAGACTAGTCTTGGTAGCTTTCATCTGAGAGGAATTTGAGATATGTAAAATGTTTGAAGGTGTTTATTGAAACAATACTAATAATTCAAAAGTAGATGAAGTTCTAAGTGAATTGATGGGCATTTCTGAATGGTAAGTGGATGAATGTATACCAAACAGAAGGTAGTTAGGGGAGATGTTCACTGATATTGTGCATCTAGATATGTTGATGACAGTTTTGTTTAACATTTCTACACAAACAAATTTGAAATTTATTCATAATTTACAAACTTGTATTTCCTAAGTCTTATCCAAGTGGATTCTTAACAGTATTTCAAGAGAAACCCTTGATAGATGAGATTTACCAGACTGAGATAAATACATCCTCTTAGTTTTATGTATTTTGCTATTATTTGAGTACATGAAAACATAGACATTTAAGTATTTGATACTGTTTTGTATTGTATCTCCTAGATCAGTAAATGTAAGTCATTAAGTAGTTTTGGATTTTTTTCAGGAAAAAGAAGTGGAACACAAGTTACAAAGTCTTGCTACTGTTATAGCACCTCTGTATAAGCAGTATGCCCCAGAAGCTTACAGGAATCAAACTGCCTTTGAAGATGATAGTTTAGAGTGTCGCTTAGGGTACAACAGTGGACGTCCATGGGCTGGTGTGACAGCATGCACTGATTTTTGTGCCCATTCTCATAAAGATAATCATAACATGAATAATGGCTGCACAGTTGTAACGACCCTAACCAAACATCGAGGATTTAGCAAACCGGATGATGAACAACTCCATGTCTTACCACTATATGTTATGGACCCCACTGATGAGGCCGGAACTTATGAAGGCTACCAACGCAAAGTTCAGTCAGGTGCTCTCGAGGTGCTTACAAAGTAAGTTATATACAGTCATCATTGGATCCTTCTCGGCATGACTTCAGAATATATATATACACTGTCTTATTAAAACTGTTAATGTAAATATATCAATCATGATATTCATATTCTCTGATACAGATGTTGTGTGACTAAATGAATATTATCTTCTAGATATCCCTGTGAAATTCGACTTCGAACCGAGCCACTCCTCTCATGTCGTGCAAGAAACCTTCTTGCAAGAGGTTTACCTCTACCCAGACGAGGAAGAGGTAAAGACAGAGGAAAAGCAAGAAGTATAGGCATAGGCCGAGGAAGAGGAATAAATGGGGCAAACAGCCCCACAACACAAAGTGTAGACTTTGGTGATTCACTTGGACTCGACCTAGACTTTATGCTAAATGGTATTGACTTCAGTGATCCGAATGAAGTACTAAGCAATTATGGACTTGATGGTTCTGATTATAGTTGGTTATTAGATGTTGGACCAGATAATGATTATGGACTTTCATGTGATTTAGACCAGATAATTTCAAGTAAAGATGATAGTACAAGCAGTGACGATGTAGCATCTTCCAGTCAACCATTAGCTAACGGTAATCATCAAGAGAGTGAGAAGGGTCTCGAGTGTTTGGCAGCTCCAGAAAGCCAGTTGAACCAAAGAGAGAATGCACCTTGCCATGCTTCAACAATTCATGAATCTCATTTGGTCTCAAATGACCCTCCAACTAGTCAAACAGAAAATTCACCTAAAACAGTAGCTGGCCCTAGTGCCTCCCCAACAGTACAAGGTAGTCCTTATCATTCACACTCCTTAATGCCTCCACCTCAATCCCCTGCTCCCAAGAGACCTTACTCACCACAGTCTTTTAATTCTCCTATTTCATCTCGCTCCACTACACCTTTGCCTCCACAGTCTGTCAGTCCAAGTGCATCTCCTCTTCCATCCCCAACTACTTCTTTGGTCCCTCGGTCAACTAGTCCATGTCCTTCACCTTCAGGTTCACCTGCAAGATCTATTACCCCTTCTAATCTTCCAGCTTCAACTAGCCCATGTTCATCTCCCCTTCCATCACCATACCTTAAATCATTCACACCACCTTGTCGTTCCCAGTCAACAAGTACTTGCTCCTCTCCAGTACCTTCTTCATTCACAGAGTCAGCAACACAGTCACATTACACACAGTCACCCCATAGCTGTCAGTCATTAATAGCTTCTCCTGTTGGAGGGCCTGCAGGAATAGCAACTCCACATCCTTCCCCTTTTGGCCAAGCTTGTTTTGTCAGCACACCCCTTACTCCTGTCTCATCTCCAAACCCTCATGGCCAAGGAGCTGCCAACGCTCGGTTCTCACACTCTGTTAATAGTCAACAGCAACAATGTACAAATAAAATAGAAAATCAATGCCACAACTTTAATAAGACTCAAAATGAACAATATCCCCAACCCTCTCAACTTCCGCAAAATACTCCCTCCGCTGCATGCAGTATGTCACATGCGATGCAAAATGGTGTTGATCCAGCTCTGCAAATGCACTACACAAGTACAAATCAGTTTAGTAGGGGACCAAATATGCAAGAAGTAATGCCTTTCCATCAAGATAGGTTATACAATGACCCTTTTTCCAATTTAACCAGTGATGACAACCCCAGTAGAGGTGAACAACAGTGTAATAAACCCAAGGAACCAGAAACTGTAATCAAATACAGTGACAATGCCGAGAACTTCCATGATCCAGATATCGGAGGTGTAGCCATTGCTCTGACCCACGGTTCGGTGCTATTTGAATGTGCCAAACATGAACTGCATGCCACAACTGCTCTCAAGATCCCAAACAGACGTGATCCAAAGAGAATTAGTCTCGTGTTCTATCAGCACAAGAACCTAATATACAGAAACCATGGCTTGGAGAAGTTTGAGGAAAAGATGGAAAAGAAAAGAAGTGAAGAAGAAAGATTAATCAAAGAGGGGAAACTGAAACCTTCACCACGGAAAAAAAAGAAAATGATGAAAGAAGGTTTTGTGTTTCCAGATGAATGTAACAAAATCCTGAAAATAGAGTCTGAATTCCAAAGGATGAATGGGGTGTCCCATATGAAAGAGGAGTCAAGGATAAGTCCACTTTCAAATGAGGGGCATGGTATAGGGAGTAGAGCTGGGCACCCAGAGGGTCACACAGTTGATACAACACCAGCCATTGTTTATGCACCTTCAGATATGAGGCTTCCTAACCATCCAGATCTTAAATCACCTCCAGTCAGCTATGCTAATTACCATAAACCTCTTCCATCTATTATAGAAAGCTCTAGACCCTTCAGTCCTAGTTTAAAATTTGGTGTTTCTGCTCAAATCCCAGCTTATTCTGTTGTCTCTCATCCTCCTAATTTAGTTACTTCATTAGCCCAAACACTTGACCCCCAAATGCAGAAACCCCAACCAACAGAAGACCACAGTTACAGTGGGACACAAAATTCACATGGTAACTATAATGGGGAGCATCGCCTACCTCCCTTTAATATTTCCATGCAAGAATTCAATCCATTTAATTGTGTGCCTAATCCAGATGGAGATCCATTCCAGCCTGTTAGCCATCAACAGCATCATAGTTTTCCAAATAGATACATTCATCAAAACAGCAACACTAATAACACTGCCCCAGTGACAGGGTCTCATAATGTCTCGAACCATTCTCATAATCCCATGAATAACCCAGTTCGTAATCCAATCAGCAGTCCTCGTAGCAGTGCAATGCAAAGTCCTTATGGCATACCAATGCACAGTCCACACGTAAATTCTCTGCACAGTCCCCATATGGGTAATCCAATGCATAATCCTCTTGGCAATCCAGTGCATAGTCCTCACGGTAACCCAACTCAGAGTCCCCACAACTCATTGCTTAGTCCTCATGGAAATCCACACAATTCACCCATGCTAAGTCCCCATGCAAACCCTCACACCACACCTTTGCTAAGTCCCCATGCGACCATCCCTGGGACATATATGCAAAGTCCCCAAGCAAATCCTCATAATACATCTTTGCCTAATCCCCATGCAAACTCCCAAAATACACCCATGCAGAGTCCCCATGCAAACCCTCAAAATACACCTATACCAAGTCCCCATGCCAACCCTCAAAATACACCCATGCCAAGTCCACATGCCAACCTTCAGAATACACCCATGCCAAGTCCCCATGCCAACCATCACACTGCACCCATGCCAAGCCCCCATGCAAACCCTCAAACTACACCCATGCCCAGTCCCCATGCAAACCCTCAGATTACACCTATGCTTAGTCCTCATACAAATCCTCACAATACCCCCTTGCAAAGCCCATATTCAAATCCTCAAAATATGTCAATGTCAAATCCTCATATAAACCATCATAATACACCTATGCCAAGCCCTAATACGAACCCTCAAAATACTCCAATGTCAAGTCCCCAAAACACACCGATGCAAAGTCCTCATGCAAATCCCCACAATTCATCAATGCCAAGTCCCCATGCAAACCCTCACAATGCATCCATAGTAGGTCAAAATCAAGGCTACCCAAACCAAGTTTCCCAACCATCTTATGGTTTGACACCTCCATATAGCCCTAGTCCCCATGGCTCTATACCACAAGGAACCCCTCTCCCTAATTTCAGCAGTGTTTCTGGTAATTACAACCCAGTGGCACCACGAGCACCCCCTGTCCACCCAACCCCCACCTGGTCAGAGATGAGATATGCTCCGCCTTTTAGAGTGACTGGACCCTACAGTGAATGGCCAGGGAGTTAAGAGTGTGGTCCCAGAATTCCCAAATCTTGTTATTCTCAATTCTTGCTGTTACTATATTACTTCTCAAATGCTGTGTAACTTTAGTGTTTGGCTGTGAGCTGGCTATAGAAGCTCAAAATGTGGTAGCTGCGGTGTAACTGGTCACAAAGAGTGAAAACTTACTTTCTGTTCAGATATAGCACTAGTCGATATTTATTTATTGTGACTGAAGTAAATGACAGTTGTTCATTGGAGAGATACTATGACTGTACAGTATGTAACCTTTTGCCATATCACAAGCCATTACTTGTGTAATGATCTCATGTGAGTGAAAGATGTCTTGTAGAACTTTTGGTGACAATTCTCATTTTTATTGATGAATCAGTTGTATAGTTGTAAGGTAGTCTTACCACAAGTGTTGCTTCTTAGATGGCTTGTTTATCATTTTCCCTGTAAATAGTATGCAGACTGTTTAGTTTTTAAAATAAGGATTTCCATAGTTCTGATAAATTAATTTTGAGGAAATACAATGCAAAGATGTTTGTTTAAAATTTGAAGATATTGAACCTGATATTTAACGGACATGAGGATGTCTGTATATTTCTGGTGATGTTTAATACTCAGAAGTGTTCTCTGAATGGTGTGGGGAATAATCAGATGATTGCTCAAATATTCTCCATTGACATTTGAATTTTTTTCTTTTTTTTTTTATGCATCACTTTAAGCCAAGATGATTACTAGTCTATGCAAGGCATTTTTAAGAAATTTAGCCATGTACTTTATTTTTATTAGGATAATTACTAACGTATTTTTGGCCAAAAGGAAGGCCTTGATGATGTTATTGTTTTAGGGACATTTAAGGACATGATCACCAAGTACATACAAAGTACACCCATTCAGATTCTCACATCTAATTTCAAAAGCCATATAAAGCAGTTGTGAACACATCTCCCCAGCCCAAAGTTATTGCATCAGAAGGGCAAATTTTAGGTCCCTTTATATCACGTTCTATTGCATAGCACTGTATTGATATAAAGGCACTCGTACATGCATATTTTCATTAATGTGCTTATAAACTGGTTAAAGCATAAGAGAACAGTGGCAACAGGAGCGTGATGTATTTGGGCCTTTACTAAGTAACATTCTAGACTAAGTTGCCAGTGGGCATAATCTGAATGAAGCCCTCCACAAGAGTGTAGCCAAGACATGAATTCTCCCAGCAGCAGAGTTGTGAACTTACCTAAAGCATTTTCTTTGTTGTTTCAGCCTGGAAGACCTTATTATGTTTTAAGTTTATCATTTTGAATGAATCTATTTCATTAACTATATTTTCTTTTTTGTGCTTTCAGTATAAACAGAGGGAAATCATTGTATGTGGTGATCCACAGATACATTTGCAACATAACGGTTCCATTTATTCTAAAATTCTCTCACAGGACTAATGCTGGTGTCTTGGCTTGGCTACATTTGCCTCTGTCGCCTTACTATCGCCATCTCTTGTACAAATAACGTTTTGTGCAGTCTCCTCCTTCCTTTACTGTCTCTATTAATTATTCTTGACAATTGAGGTGCACTAGTTCATAATCACCCTTTAGAGATAAAAAAAAAAGCTGTAATTTTTGGATAATATTACCCCTGTGCTACATGCGAAAGAAGAGTGAAAAAATAAGCTTGAGAATCTTTTTGTATTTTTACATGCATTTTGATACTTTTATTGAAGGCAAAAGTGAAGTATTGTTTCGTAGCAGTACCTATGAGGCGGGATGTAGAGAGGGGTTGGGGTGGACCCACTGGAATGAGCTCTGTTGATGACGTCATGTATTATTCATCCTACTACGTTTTAAAAGTGGCATTGTGCTCTCTGGGCAGACTAGAATGCTTTTATTTGAGCATTTCACTGTGACATTTCGATGTCCAAAGATGTATAAAAAATGTCCAAAACAGTGAAAAAGTGCAGAAAATCACTGTCGATAAATGACAGGGGTAGTAACTGTGAGGTGTCCTTCTTCATCATATTTAAAAACTCATCGAGATATTACATTTCGCCTGAAGCTGCACATCTGGTCATACATACATTGCCACTGTTGCCTTCCTTCCTGGTGCCCTAATGTAGTAAGTAATTAAATGCTTGATTGTTGGATAAGTCGTGATGCTGGATTATAAAGTACAAATTAAATACCACCCTCAATTTTAAGTTATAGTGGCACTCCTCTTTACACCCCGCAGGCTTAGTTGAGATATCTTTAAATATTTCTGTCTCTTTCCTATTTGAATAATCTCTGTCCATTTTTCTATCCTGAAACCTAGTCATGTATCTGTCGCAGAGACCCCATCGTTTGATTCACAGCTCATCCCATTGCCTTAGGCGAGATGTATTTTTGTGACATTAGAATGGTATTTTCTATAAATGAATGTGTTTTGCTCATTTTTTTTTTTTATGTAAAGGAGCGTTAAGGATGCAATTAAGGACTTCAACGTCTTCATATTCTATATTCATAGTGACAAAAGTGTCATTCAGCTAACCACATTAATAAGTGGCAGATGAAATTCAAACTTAAATATGATCAGAACTATGATCCAAGTGTAATTTACTCTATAATCAGTATTACGCACATATTGTCTTGTATTCTCTGCTCAGTTGTCACAGAAACACACTATTGATGACTAAGGTATCATTTCATATCTTTCCACCTTTTTTTCTTAGGGGGTTTCTGTGATGAGGCTGACTCTTATTTAAACTTATCTAATTCCTCGACTCCCACTCCAATAATCCTTATCTGACCATAGACGACAAAGTTTGAACTTGAATTCAAGGCAAAGAGAAATGAAATGATGATGGCAGTGTTACTGATAGTTGATAAAGTTTCATGCTTGTACATACTTTATCTTAAGGTAGCCAACAGTTATTATCGTGAGGGAGTGAACAATGATGGGTCTTGTGAAGGGTTACCATGAGCTCCAATTTTCTGTTTAGTAACATGAGACAAGTTACTCTCATAGTAATCTTATGCAAGGTTCATGATGTTGATTGCGTCACCATTATGAATAATGATTATAATCAATGTGCTGATAGATATGCTCTTTTTCCCTTTGCTGATAATTATGTTCTGTTTTAGATGCAATAATATATAAAATTGTTTGTGCAGTTTGTCAGACACTCCGCTGTTCGTTTCTACCATATTGCGGTAGTCCACAATAGCGAAGAACTTTGTAAGAATTTCAGATTCGGTGCTCTCCTAAGGACGCCTTAGCACTGATAATGTTATTCATGCAGAATTCTTGTAGCACATGTGACAATTATTAAAACCTTGAACCTTAAATAAATTTCAATGAAACTATCTTCATTCTATTATGAATAGAAAAATAAGATTCATTGCAATTAAAGTTAGGTTCAATATAGTAGAATTTGTCACGCGTTTGTGGACCAGCCCTGTACAATAGTCCCGCAAGGCCCCCACACTGTGGCCTGCGGAGCCCCCACCAGGTACCCCCCCAAAAGGACTGTGGCTAAGAGGCTGGTCATGGACAGGTACTGGCAAGGTAATGGTATGGAGGATATGGTACCAGCAACCAAGAGTGCCTCGCAGCGTCGGATCTGAGTGTCCCTTTTAGGACAGTTCAGTAGTTTCAGAGACACTCAATGTAGCAGATTTTCTGTAGATATCGTGGAGCTCTAGCAATATTGGAGATCCCTGAAACTGCCTGAACTACCGTATACCACATACAGAATGTTTTCTTGTTGACTGTTGCATGTTATTGTGCCAACATTTTGGGTCTCTCCACTGAGTTACCAGATAATCAAAGTTGCTAGATGCCTATAGATTTTTACCCTATTTAAACACAAACCACATTGTTATTCATAGCCTAAAAATCTATAATTTAAAGTGAATCTCACTGAGGACCCAATTACCACTCAGCCAGGCTGTGGTGCACTGATGGTTGCGATAGAGTTAGTATACTAGAGTAGACCAAATGTAGATGGAACATGTATCAATAATTATGCTGTCTATGTTCTCATCCTCAATAAATGATCAAAACAATTTGTTCTGGTGATTTTACTTTTTATATACTTTCTGTCTGATCTGGTTGAATTTTTTTTTTTTTTTAAGTAAACTTTGTGATGAAAACAGCAGTGTGAAGGAATCAGGTAGTCAGTGCTACAAGCCTTAATAGCAAAACCAGTTGGACAAAATTGTACTTTTAGGGCTTTGATCTTTGTTCAGTATGTTGAGTAGCACCTACACTGAAATAGTGAGCACAACAATTACAAGAATTTATGTACAAAAAACAATTTTTCAGTGGAGAAAAATTCCAATTTAGAAAAAAATGAGATGAAGACCTTAATTACCTTAAATGCTAGCTTAACGCACCCACAGGTTGAC
>JAUTYZ010000005.1:196087-211601 GCA_032273725.1 Panulirus interruptus | reverse complement strand
CTTTTACTCACATTTTCCTTCAATTGCTTATGCTTACACACATCATAAAACACACTTACAACCTTCTGCAACTCTTCTTCACTCTCAGCAGACAACACAGTATCATCTGCTAACAGGCTTTTTACTAGCTATCATACCTCACCACCACACTCCATCTGTACACCCCTTTTCCCTAGTTTTGCTTTCATCTCTCTATCGATGTATATGTATAAAAGCCATGGTGACATCACACAGCTCTGTGTCACGCCCACATATATACCAGAGCTTTTGCTCAGCTCTCCATCCATTCTTACAAATGCATTTGCTCTTGTATAGATTTCACACCATTCAACAATCGTCCCCTTACCCCATATGTCCTCAACGCATCCCATAAAGCATTCCACTCATCTCTATCATACGCTTTCCCCAGATCCATAAAATCTGCATATAGCTTCTTATCTTCTACAAGATACTTTTCCACAGTCATTCTCACCATGAAAATCTGATCCACACATTCCCTACCTTTCTTTAAAACCCCCATGCTCCTCATTTATTGTGTATTCAGTCACTTCCATCACTCTTTTGGTCAACACTCTTGCATACACTTTTCCAGGTATACTTAACAGACTTCCCTATAATTGCTACATACATCCATAGCACATTTTCCTTTGAATAAAGGAACATTAATAGCTTTCACCCATTCCTCAGGCACTACCTTATGCTTCCATGCTAAATTACATGTCAAATGCATCCTCTCTATCACACTTTCTCCTCCATACTTCAACAATTCAACTGTAATACCATCCACATGAGGTGCTTTTCCTACCTTCAGCCTTATTATCGCCCTTTTTACCTCCCTTCTTTCTATAGGCCCCTGCACTTGTATCCTTTTCCTTCCATTCTCCATACCCATGCATGTAACCTTCTCTAACGTTCATCAGCTCTTCAAAATACTCTTTCCATCCTCCTTTTGATTTAGCAACTCCACTTCCTTACTTATCACATTTAAATTCCACCTCTTTTTTTTTTCACCTCCTTCCAGTACAATTTCATATTTTTCCTAAGCTTTTCACTCAACTTTCCTCTAGAATCTTCATCTACTCTTTCTTTGCTTTCCTCTATCAGCCTCTTAACATTCTCTTACACATCATATAGTCTTCCTTCCCCGTGCTGAACTTCTACTGGTAAAGTCCTTTCGAGCAATCTACCTTATGCCTTTTTCTTCTTTTCCACAGCATTTGTAATCACATCCATCCACCACCAATTTCCACTTTTATTCTTATCTTATAACTAACAGTCTTGTATCCAACTATGAAATCTACAACCTTTAACAGTCTTTCTCTAAACATCCCTATATTTACTGGACTTTCATCTAAACTTTCTGTCACCATTCTTCATATTCCTTGCATTCTTTCTGATTAATCTTCTCCCTTGCCAACACTTTTACCTCTCCATTCTTCCATTTACCATACTTCTACTTCTCCCTGATCCTCACCTTCACAAGAACTGCATAATGGTCAGAATCTCAAAAGAATCCTCTCACAACTCTAGCATCCAGCACAAATTTTCTCAACCTTTCATCCACTACCACATAATCAATCAAATCCTTCTGTTCTTCTCTCCCATAATTTCTCATCCACATATATCAGTGAATTGTACTGAAAAATGGTGTTTGAAAGGAATAGACCCCTCTCAGCACAGACATCCACTAGATAACTTCCATTTTCCTTTACTTCAGGCCAATGGCTACCTGATGGTAAAACAATTTTCAAGGGAAGGGGTCCCACAAGTGTAGAACTCTCTCCCCATACTCCAAAATCAAATATTTTTTTAATTATGAACAACACTTCTGCCTCAACATATACCTTTTATTTGCATATCTTTTCTGTATAATAGTTCATTCTGAAAATACTATTACATATTATTCATATCATAAAGTTACGCTTAATAATGTTTTTTTCCATTCATAATTTTCACTTTTAAATTTACTTCAAACTCTCTCCTTTCTTTTGTTAATGAGTTCATTGAGCTTTATTTCCACTTCCTCAACTTCCCCTGTTTTTAGTGTTTCATTCCACTTTAAATTCCTTTTCATCATTACATTTCTTCATGCATACTCCCTCACTCATCTCTCTTACTTGCTAAGACTGAAAATCTAGAGGTACATTTTATTTTTCTCCTTAACACTTCCTAGTAAATTTTCACTTTGTTATACTGATCTTTTATTCATCTTACTCTTATCTATCATAATTCATGTGTTCTACAAAATAAAGGTAAAGTTTTATATCTCACTAAATTTTCACATTCCTGAACTTCATATTATTGAACCTTGTACTCAAAATTTTTGCCAATATTCATCCAAAGACCATATTTCTTAACCTACTACTTATATGTCTATAATCAAAACCACCTCAACATTTACCCTCATCTTTTCCTACTGAATGCCTATTGAATATTATACAATAGTTTATTTGAAGCCTTTTTAACCCCTTGTAGACTGCTTCAATGATTTTGTCACCGTTGCATTAGACTAAGATTTTGGGATTATTCGATATGGAGAATTTTTTCTGATAGAACTGAAGGAAATAGGTTAAAACTTATGAAAAACACACATAAACACTTCACACTCAACACATCATCCAAACATGAGGTGTCAAAGGCACCAATGGTTGGCATAATTTTGCCAATAATTGTCAAGCTAGGCGAGAAAACAAGGTGAACAAATGCCAGGTAGTGCCACGCAGCTACCGAGTAAATTTTTTCATACACGTAGATCCAGGTATATTGAGAGAGAGAGAGAGAGAGAGAGAGAGAGAATAATCATATTACTGTTAATTTTCACTAAAAAAGTTGTCCTTGCAACTGATTTATTGCTAGTATCTATTCTCATTCTTTTTACTTATACTGCAGTATATTTTCAAAAATAAGATAAATTCACTTTCCATATGCTAATACAGTAATTATACAGAATTGATATTTTTCCCACTAAATCATATATTTTCACAATCCATATAACTAACCTGATTTTATTTACAATCTTTTTGGTAGTTTGTTAGATTTGTCATTCACAAAGTTCCTAAATGTATTAAAAAAATCTCGAATTTCTGCATTATGCCAATCAAAACAAGCCTTTGAAAGGTTTATCTTCTCACCTGTCCACACCAATGTCTACAAACTGTAGCATTCTGAGGAAAAGAGGTAGCAGTCATATGCCATAGTTTTCCCATAAATTTCTGTCTGAATAAGGGGGTCTGTGCTCCAAAAATCATTTTGATCACCTTTACATGCAAGTGGCATAAGTATACATAACATAATAAACACACACAAATTCACTAACACTTGTAATTTTCCATTCATACTTTGAAGAGATTCTTGCACAATCTGTGTATGGTACTACTTGTTTCAGTCACAAGTATATCCATTAGTTAGGGTTAAAAATAATCAAAATAGTGATTGGCACTACCATTCTCCATAAATGAACATGCTGATTTGATCCATGACGTGACAGCAAAATCCAATACATCATCAACATAATTTTCATTCTGAACTCAAATCTGCAGGACGTCACTTCATTCACACATGTGCATAGGGTGAGATTTTGTCTTTTCAGTTCACTATTGTCATCAGACTCATTATTCATTTCCTAAGATTTATAAAATTATTAATTTCATTATATAAGATTTTAGATTCTCCTTATCACTGTCAAGTTCAAGTTTTGTATTAAGTATGTTCCATTACAGCCATTTCTCATATGAATGAGATATAACGAGTCTTAGCGAATTTCATGCCTGCACTGGTTATGTGATGACACCATAATTCCTTTGAAGTAAATGAATGCTTGTTAACACTGGCCAGCCCTGCCTGGGGGCATCTATTCAAGATGATAATGGTGTCTGGCAACTTTCCAAGCCCTATACTATTTTCATTTATTTAAAACTTGGGCACAAAATACAAATTACAAATCTATGTCACAGGCTCTCAGTACCCAGCACATAAATTTACGTATTAGTCAACAAAGAGTTGAATTGGGGTTTAGCAATGCTCATTCAGACCCCTCTCAGTTTAGTATCCAGCAAAACCTCATACAGATATCTTTATATCTGCCGTCCAACATCTATTTCTTTAACCTTTAAATGCCATAAGACTTCACATGAAGAATTGCATAGCAGGCACCAGGAGTGTCATAAGAGTGCTAGTTTCAGAAGGCTTTTTTCGAAAAACTCACCAATATTTTGACTTTTGTATGGCTCATAAGTGTCTCTTGGTCACAGAACAGAGGTCCCTTGCCTACTACATAATATCAACCAGGGTTTTGAGTATACAAATTTAGACAAATGTATACCATTTTACCAACCACTGTATCATATTCTGATTATCCTCAGTTTTCAATGGCACCATCAAATTTTTATCCATACACTGGGAAAGTGTGAAGTGGCAATGGGCTGCTTGTGACCCAGCCCAGCAAAACATTTCCAGAGAAAGGCAGGAGTGTCATAATACAGCCTGTGTTGCTAGGGTAAGCACTGAGATAGCCTTTTGTGCAGCATAGCTGGCTGGATACTTTTTAGGAGTATGGAGATGAAGCATCAGTAGTGGCATACCTCACTTCCTTGTACTTTTACAGCATAAACATGTTGTTTTTGTAATATACTTTGCTTATTTTAACCTTAAAGTTTTCATTTCAAGACTTAAGATATGTATCTCAAGGGTCACCGTCCCTAACCCCTCATTTTCCAGAGGCCCTGTACCCTGCCGACCACAGGATCTTCCAAGAACGTAACCCCAGTGGTTGGCAAGGGACCTCTTTGGGTGCTTATCATGGAGACTACAAGTCTCAAAGTAATTCTGAAGAGTAAATATATTTGATATCAGTGCAATACATGTCAGCTAGAGAATAGATATGAACAAATGAGGCCTTTTCTCCGTCTGTTCCTAGCACTACCTTGCTAAAGCGGAAAACGGTGAACAAGAAAGAAAGAAAAGAGAATGAAAATGTAAATATATGTAGATACATACATGTAAATGTGAAAAAAATTAAGTAAACAGTACCCATAAATAGTAATGAGTGTCACTGAGTGAGTGTGAGTTATGATGATCTTCCCCCCCATTGTACTTCCCATCAGACCAATTCCTCTACTCCTATGCCATAGGAATCAAACATTATTGTAGGGCTACCTCACACCATTATAAATCATGTTAGCCCAAGTGTTTCTGCATAACCTTTACGTTTACTTGTATTTTTTTCATAAATAGTGATACGAGTCATTTTTGAATTTGTGTCAGAGGCTGCCCCCTCTTATTCCTCCACACTGTCCTCATTTCCTCCAACAACCATCACTGGGGGCTCTAAATTTTAAGTTTAGCACAGTATCAAGGCCATTCAATTTATGTTAGCTTGCTTTCTTGTATATGTCCTTTACATTTACATGTTTCTTTCATTTTTTATGGGACAAAGAAAATTTGAAGACATTTTTTTGTCCAAATCGTGAGCAACTTTCTTCAAGTCAGCCAGTGTTTAAGGGTTAATCTACTGTCCACAATTACATAACTCTACAAAGGCTTACCCTTGAGCACTCACTCTTTCATTTTGTACTAGGGAACTACCCTGTATCATAAAATGCATCTGAAATAAAATGTCACATTCAGTACATAAATCTAACAAGCTCTTACTATTTCTACTTTTCTCATTAATGTACTACATCCCGAGACTGTAATGCTTTCAATACTATTTCCCATAATTACCATTCGTATTACCCAATTTTCTTTTTCATTCTCCTAATCAAGACAAGATAACACTTTCAAAATCTTTTTAACTTTTCATATAATTCAATGACAAATATCCCATAATAATGTACATTAAAATCTTTACAATTCTTACTGATACAAAAAATCTCAATAAATAACTTTTTTATTCATCCACTCTTTCATGCTGACTCAAAAACGACCTGAACTTTTAAACAACCCACTTCTTATCCAATTACCTTTGCTCTCCCTCCCTTGCAGTCACAGTCAATCACACACAAAACTTTCTAAAAGTAAAATTATTCTACTTCTGTTCATAGCAGCTAAGCCCTCCATTTCATTTTTTGAAAGTAATGAACCAAAATAAACTTCTGTAAATCAGATATCTGAAAACTGTATCCTTTATAACTTTGTCTCAGAGGATATAAACCAAACAGCTTTCATCATCCAAATGGGCATTACCACGAATGTTTGGGGACTGCTTTCAATCTCCCACTGATGTCTTTTTATCATTACCCCATTCTACTGCCACTCTGTATGTTATCATGTCTCCCATCCTCTACCTTCTGTATTGTATGCAACTGTTAAAGTAACTCCATTTTTTTCAAACATTCTCATCTCTTATGAAAATATGAGATATTTGCATTAGTTATGCAAGAGCCAAGCCAACACACAGAATTCTCAAGCAAATATCATGAATGTTTTTGTTAAGCCTTGGTTAGCATCCAATATATTCTGCATGCACAACCCTCCTGCAAATGCAGAAAAAAGGCATACAAGACCTAACTACAGAGATACTCATGTCTGTCCCTTTTGTGCATCCTTTAAGTCTCATGCACAGGTACATAGCTTGCACCTCTTACATTTCTAGAATTCATTTCACTGCCAATCAGATAAACATCAAAGCACAGCTCCCACATTTGCAATATTTGCATTGATGTGATGAGTTTACGTACTTTGGGTCATAAAACAGCACACCATCCACCCAAATCACTGCAAATACGATATAAAATTTTGTTTTTAGACAGCTTTACTATCCTGAATGCCTGTAACTTTAGGTTTTCCTTCTTTACAGTACAGGTATGTGTCATACTAACTTATACAGACTTAACCTGATCAAAGCAATCATTAATGGCCAGTTCACAGAAATAAATATCTAATCTTTTTTTCCTCTTTCAATTAAAACTGGAAAGGGATTACGAATATGCATCAACAGCAAAGGAAATATCTCAGGTGATCCAGGTTTGTACCAATAAACAACTTATACAAATAAATCAAAATTACAAATGGATCACAATGGAAACTACCTCAACTGTGCACTAAATAAAGTAAATGTAAATAAAATACACAACATGCAGAGCACATGCAGACAAAATGAATGAAAGCACTCATGCAAACGTCATTTGAATAAAAAAAATCTAACACCTCGTCTTAGTGTTTTAGAATGAAAAGTTTGGCCAGTCTAGAAAGTAAAAATACTGAAAATTTATGTTTAAAGTAAACTGATCCTACAGGAAGGATAAAACAAATGTCCCACTGATGACCCTTGTGAGTAACTGTTAAAGAAGGTCCCGGCAGGGGGCCGGGGGCCGCGTGCCCCCTATGAACCACGGAGTCGTGCAGCCACAGCAATGGGGCAAGAGAAGCAATGCTGAACAGATGGGAGGGAGCTGAATGGCCATGATTGTGGAGCCGACTCCGTGGTTGCTGGCCAGCGGAAGCCCTGGTCAACTTGGAACCTGGCAGCCCTCAAGGGAGCAGCTGGTGGTGTGGCTAGACAAGTTGGAGGTGGCCAGCACGGGGGCAGCAGGGCCCGGGGACGGGGCCAGGCGGCACCACGCCCACCATGCAGGACCACTGTGACGAGGTGTTAGGTACGAAGTGGGCGCGGCGGGCCGGCCTACTTGAGGAGGGCGTGGTGGCGTAGCAGGCCAAGTCGAACAGCTGGTGATCGGAGGGCGGAGACTCACGCTCACCCAGATCCAGGTGGAACCCACGGCCCCTGCGGCCCCCGCTGCCTCCGTCCCCGCCCAGCACACTCATGGCTGACCTGGAGGGTGTGAGGCGGTGTGGGCGGGGTGCTTCTGGCTCAGAACTAAAGCCATCAGCATATGAGACAGTGGAGCCCCCCCTGCTTAGGGACCCCCGCATTGGGGCATCGAGCCCCCCTTCCCCACGGGTGTTTCGATGGCGCCAGGACTCGGGGGAGGTAGCGGGTGAATCCGCTGATGTCATGGGCTTCAACATTTTCTTAAGTGTAGTGCTATCGAGGTTGAGGGTGTCGTCATCTCGGTCACCTTTAGTCACGTCGTCGGTGCTCTTGCTACGGGCACGGCGGCGAAGAGTATCCGTCTCCCGCACTGTGTCCATCTCTGAGTAGTCCACACTCTTGGAGGAGAGTTCCCTTCGGCTGCCGCGCAGACTGCGATTATCACGACTGCCTGATGTCGGCGTTTCACCGCTTCTCTCATTAGCAGCAGATACAGCAGTTGTGGTAGACACAGCAGATACTTCTTCTTTACGTGAAAGAGAGCTGACTCCTGTACCACTTTTATGGTGTAAGGAGGCATGTGAGGCATGATGTGAGGGTGGCTGGCGTGGGTCACGATTGCCACCAAGCTTCATGGTGGAATACCCGTCTCCCCCACGGCGTGAGGCCATGGTGTCACACATGGCTGCCTGGGTAGTGTTGGTGTTGGTGGCTGTGGTGTGTGCTGCACCATGGTTGGCAGTGCGACTGGCAGGACCCTCAACCACCCCACGGCCACCCTGCGTACGCGGCAAAGTCGATGCACCTGCGGCCATACACAGACTTAGATCAGAGCCTCCCATTAAGGGGCTAAAAGTACTAACTTCTTTAACAATTCATGAATGAAATATAATATATCACCTACCTTCAATCTGAAAATCCACATATTGTTTATCAAATTCAGTAGTATAAGAATGATACTTCCATGTGCTCGCTTTACCATGAAAATAAATCTGAAGATGACAGATTAGACTTGAGCATTTCCAGTTCAAATGGTAATTTCCAGAAGTTAGCCTTAATTCAAGGCCTACTCATAAACAGAACAAAAAAGGCACTATGCAAAAATAAAAAAATGGAGTGAGGTGTGATATGTAATAACGATTATCAATGCCACAAAAAATGAATATGGACAATATAACATGATCAATATAAAAAGGTTTGGGTTAGTAAAAATCCACCACCAGCTTTGTGTTAGATACGGCTACCAAATAGCAAACAAACTTTTTTCAAGATGAAGATTATCGTAAACGTCTGGCGGAGAGTCGGAGGCTGCTCGGTAGGTGCCACTGTGGCTCCCTTGGTGGTATCCATTTTCTATAAAGGCATTTTCTGTCACATTCCATTTTTCAATTATTTCAGTCTGTGGGATCTCACTACAGTTATGTTTGCACTTGCATATAATGCTTTTTTCAACTTGTCCACTGTCTTCTGTAAGGAAAATATTACTTTATCCACAGATACAAAGAAAGATTAACCAAATTATCAAATAGTTATGGTAAACTATATACCATAAGCAAGAAGACAAGAGTAAGCATAATCAATAATGACTGTGAGAGAGTGCCAATAAAATTTTGGAGAAAAAACTTTCAATTAGCCAACTTTCAAACACAAAAAAATATATAACATATGAAAATAATACAAGCAGTGGAAATTATCAATTACAAAAAGCAGATTCATTATTACCATAATATGTACAATATCTAAGACTTCAGATCAAGCAATAATAAGTGAACAATAATTGTATATAAGTACATATGAAAGTGCAAAGGGATCTTACAGACTACAGTATGTGATTCATAATGAAACAGTGATAAATAAACTTGTAGGACAATCTAAATATAAAGAATCACATAAACAGTGCAAATATAGGGTCATATTCATAAAATCAAGGGGTGATCCAGATATAGCCAGCAATAAGCATATGGCTGACTAAATCCTTCCATGGTATTGTATGATATATGAACTTTATTCTTACCAGTTGGAAATGTTATTACTTTGATTTTACAGTGTATATAGGACATCCCCTAAAACTATGAAATTATGATCCAAATTATGATACAATGAAGGTGGTCAACAGTGGTAAAATTGGGATGAACATTCAACATCAAAATGACTAAAGACTGCAGTAAAGGACACAAAGGTTTCTATTACCTTACAGCTAGACATTGAAGCCATTACCTTGTCTTACTAAGGTAAGAACCCAAGCTTTAACTTTGTTCACTGTTTCTGCGGAACCGTTAAGTTCTTAGGCTGTGTGAAACAGATGAATAAGTGACTTGGCCTTTACAGAGGAACAAGTGACAAATAAAATATCTGGCAACAGGAAAATATCTGCTTTCAAAACAGTAGCATAGTATGACTAGTCACTGGCAAAGAAAAATATGAAATGATCGCAAAAGCATTAAAAAAGGGCAAAATGAATTCAGCTATCATACGTAGCCTATCTCATGGCTGTAGTGAAGTCACAACACGCTTCATGAAATCTACTACCAGAAGAACTTAACTTGTTGAAGTCGGAATTGCTTATAGGTTTTATGAATAAATGGGTTAATACAGCACAGAACTGGTATAAACTGAGCAGAAATATATCATCCTTTTATATTCTCCAACAGGTATGGTGGACTTGGTAATATTACTATATCATGATACCTTGATGTTTTTGCTTGCATACACAACAATGAAATGCAGAAAAATTTTGTCATTCCAAATCCCACTAACAACATTAAGCCTTTGCGTATCTCACTGCACACTTCAGAATTTTAATGTTCGATTAAAGTCAACATCATCTTTTACCCTTTGGCTCGTATCAACAACTCCATTGGTTAGTCATTATTGCTATTTCTAGAGTGCAGTCTTACCTCTATACCTAGGATCCTGTGCACGGAGTCTGGCATACTGCTCGGCTGTCATACAAGTGCACTGGGGTTCTCTCGCTCGACTGGGGGAGGCTGGAGTGGAAACAGGTTTTCTACGACCCTTCGTCTTTCCACCACCACCTCTCACCGGTTCTAACTTGAGGGAGTAGGATGATGATGCTTTCCGGGAGAACTTGAAGGAAGGTGACTGAAAGCAGATAAAATGAATTTAAAGGTGTTCAATGGGGAGAAATAAAAGAAAACTAAAATTAAACATCTTATGAATTATTTCAAAAGAAATGATAGTTTATTTACAAAATTTATACTCCCCTGTTCAAAGGACCAAAAACAACAATGGCACATTTTTGAAGGTTGCTGCCACCACTTTCAAAATGACAGAACTGAACATTTAATTATCCTTCATACACACTTTTTTTGATTGTGTATGAATGAATGCAATCTCAGCTGTAGAGTGGGTATGAATATTCTGTTCTGTCAAAACTCATCCATTCCTTTTTCCTTGCCTTCATCTTGGGTTTAAAGACCACAAGGGGTGTGGTATGATCTTTAGACATTTATTAAGGCATTTTCCTGCCAATCAATATGCTGATGATACATGCAATTTCTTTCCAAATATATTGGTCATAATGTTTTCTTTGGCTTTCAATAATCAAATCAGTCTTTCCTTTTGTCTTTCCTTTTTCCTCTTTGCATCTAAAGGCCTGATAGGGTATATTACTGTTACACAAAAAGCTCTTGCATATCTATGAAGAAATCTATGGTGATAACATCTTTTACGTTCATACTTGTTTGCTAAATAGTTTCCCATATTAGTGAGGTAGTTCCAGGAAGAGACGAAGAAAAAGCTTCATTTGCTCATATCCATTCTTTAGCTGTCATGTGTAATACACCGAAACTACAGCTCTCTATCAAAAACCAGGCCCCTCCAGACCTTTCCATAGTTCCCTTCAGCTGCTTCATATGCCCTGGTTCAGTGCATTGCTCCAATTCACTCTATCCCATGCGTGCCTTTCCCTCCTGCATGTTTAGGCCCTGAGCACTCATTAGAGCACTTACCGAGGACATTCAACAAACTTATACCTCTGTAATTCGAACACTCACCGTTGACCCTCTGACCTTCATGTATAGGCATTATACATGCATTCTGCCAATCCTCAGGCAACTTATCATAATCTATACATACACTGGAAATCCTAACTAACCAATGAACAACACAGTCATTCCCTTTCTTAAGAAATTCAACTGCAATACAGTACCATCCACTCCAAATGCTTTCACAATCTCATCTCTTTTCATCACACCAATTTCCATGACTCTCTCACAAGCTTCCAATCACTCATCACCTTTCCTTCACATAGCAATTTGCTGAATATTATAGTAATCAGAAATGTGGTTTACTTTTTTCCATATTCTAGGAGAGAGGCTGACTGGTTTAGCTGACTTATTTGTAGTTAATTTTCCAAATACTTTACGTCAAAGCTCTGAATGGCAAGTATGACTAATTTTCCATTTTCTGTGTTTAAGGTATATTTGAAAAATATGATAGTGAACATGGAATCTAAATTTTGTTTAACCCTTGGTGAAGTAACTGCAATTATATTCTCTGCATAGTGAGAGCAAAAGTTCAACTTGTTAAAAAAAAATCTTGTCTATTCTTATGATTAACCAGAGCATAATGTCCTGATTAAATGATATACACTCACAACTTGCTAGGGCACTGTTTACGAGTACTGCACACTTTTTAGCTTATGCTGCAACGCTGCCAGGTGTATGAGGTACCTAAAGTTTTTTTTCAGCCATATCAAGTTTTTATTGGTTACTGGAGTGGTGTAACTGAGAGAGGGACACAGAAACACATTCAACAACAACAGTGCTTCACTGGTTAATGTACATAAGCTGAAATAGCCCACGGGCAATGAACTACTGGAGGAGCAGGATTATACTGGGAAAGGAGAGTTCAGTCAAGGCAGGTTGAGAAATAACAGATAGTCTTGGCACTGGATCCTCAATGCTGTTGAAGGGGGATGTTAGAGATGAGGTGCCACAAGGAGACCTGTCAACATCAGGAGTCACAATGGGACTTTTACTGATGAAGGAAGTGCCCTAAGGAAGGCTTGAGTCTGGAGTCACACGGCCAAGACTTCATGTACTGTAGTGGTACCCTTGTTGTCTAGAGCAAGTCGACTGCCTGACTTCTATCCTGCGGTGATGCCACAGGTATATAAGCAACTAGAAGGTCAGGTCATGAACGTGGTCTGGGAGAAGCTATTCCCAAAGAGAATTGGAGATGTCACAGCTGAATGTCACAAGCTCTGACCTCTCTTCATGCTACTGGACTGAGGTTAGGTCCATAACAACAGCTCTTCTCATGGAAAAGGTCAGGTCATGTATTTAATGGAATAATTACAGGGGCAGCTTTTGACCTGCCACTGCCGAACATTGAGTATGGGTGACATTGAGTGATACTACAGGTGCAGCCATAGGCTGGGCCACCATGCTCATTTCTCTGGAAATTAGTAGGTCAGGTGAGGTCACACATTGAGACCTGCCACCACGTCTGGTTGCCATCAGTAAGATGACACTTTGTGGGACAATACTGGGAAACCCAGTGTTGCTACACTACTTCCTCAATTTTCCTCATTTATTTCTTTGAGATTGAGGCTTGAATGTTGATGAGACAGACAGTATAGCTGGCTGGTCATCCAGTGCTGTCAGTAAGATGAAACTTTGCGGGGCAATACTGGGAAACCCAGTGTCGCTACAAAGTGAACAGTGTGGTATTTTTGAAATCATTTTTGTCAGAAAGATGATTATCAATGATTTTACATCAGAAATATCTGTTATCTTGTACGAGTGACAGAGCAACAAAAACTGTTGCATAAAATGAGGGTCCAGATCTCGTACAGGTGTCCTTGAAATCTCCATATATACTTTCTAGTATAAGGGAAAAGTTTAGGCTGCAGTGTTTGGAAACAAAGTGAGATGCCACTACAAATTCTAATGATCAAATATTTTGCAATCAAGGCAACTGAGCCTTCCTAAGAGAACCTATGAAGCATACTGCCTCCCAAGGGTTAATAAGGAAGCCATTCTTTGGTATTGTTTGTGAAGTGCAATTATCACTAAATAATTGGTCTATAGTTCTTTTTCATATTTGTTTTCCATTTACCCCATAACATGGTGCTAGGAACAGAAGATAGCCTCGTTTGTTCACAACCACTCCCTAGCTGTCATATTTAATCCACCAAAACCAGAACTCCCTAACCACAGCCAAGACCCACAGACCTTTCTGCAGTTTCCCCTGACCACTTCATATGCCCTGGTTTGGCCCACTGACAACACATCACCCCTTGTATACCACATCGCTCCAATTCGCTCTATACCATGCACGCTTATCACCCTACTGCATGTTTAGGTCCTTATAACTCAAAGTTTCTTTCACTCCATCCTTTCCTCTACTTCTCAGAGTCCCTATTCCCCTTGTGCTCTCCAATCTTGACACCCATATTCATTTAGTCAGTTTCTCTTGACTCATCTTCTTAGGCCTAAAATATTTATGTACATACAGTTCAGCTCTGTCACACTCAGCTTAATACACACCTCACTCTTACAATGACATTCTTACTTGACCAACCCTCCTCACAACACACAATATCGTCAAGCATTGAATTCCTAACACATCCACCCTATTCTGTTCTTTTGTATTTGAGGCACACAACTCACACCCATGCTGCACTGCTGGGACTACTATACCTCAAACATACACATTACTGCCCTCACAAATGCTAATCTCTTTTTCACACACCCCTCAATGCACCCAGGACCTTTGCCACAATCCTGTGGTTCATTTCAGATCCCATAATTCCATCCGCTGCTACGTCCACTCCCAGGTATCTAAGAGACTTCACTTTCTACACGTTTCTCGCCATTCAAATTCACACTGATAGTAACCTGTCTCTCCACTGTTAAACCTCATAATTTACCATCTTCATGTTAACTCTCAACTTCTTCCTTTCATACATCCTCCCAAATTCATGCACCAGATCCATGTCATCTGCAAACAGCAACTCATTCACCTCACAGAACCCCAATCCCCAGCATACTGAAGGCCCATCCCTCTCACTAAGACCCTCACACTTACCTTCCTAACCATCCCATCCATAAATAGATTAAACAGCCTTAGTGGCATTACACACCCTTGAAACAGATCCATCTTCAAATAGAATCACTCACCCTTCTCCCTTCCAAACCATATACATACGTTACTCTCTTGATGAAAGCTCCTCACTGCTTCTTGACTGCTTCTTGTAGCTTTCCTTCCACACAAAACTTTCGTAGCACCTTCCATAAGGAATCTTCATTAACCATATCACATGCTTTCTCCAGAACCATATATGCTATATACAAATCCTCTCTTTCCCTATGTATTTCTCTCACAAATTCTTCAAAGCAAATGCCTAGTTCACACAAAAGTAGCCTGTACTGATCCTAAAACCACATTAATCCTCCCCGATCTGGTGCTCTGTGAATGCCACCACCCTTTCTATCACCATTCCCTTTCAGCTTACTAGGTACAGAAAACTCAAAAAACTTATACCTCTGTAATGTGAGCATTCACTTTCATTCCCCTTGCCTTTATATAATGGCATTATACAGGTATTCCACCAGTCCTCAGGCACCTCACCCTGAGCCATAAATAAATTGAGAATCCTGACTAACCCATCAAAATCATTCACTTCACCCTCTTTCTTGAGAAATTCAACTGCAATCCCATCCACTCTAGCCACACATTTTTTCTTTACAAGGTTTTCACTTCCTCATTTCACCAAATAATTTGCCATCACTCACCGTGCATACCTTCACATCTGAAACAATCCACATCTACCAC